>CANNZV010001249.1:0-86465 GCA_947561585.1 Caprella mutica | reverse complement strand
TTATCCTTTACTTCCTTTTCCTCCTTTTTTCCTGTTCCTTCTTTAATTACTTCCTTTTCCTCCTTTTTTTTTCCTTTTTTCCTCCTTTACTTCCTTCCTTCCCATTTTTCCTTTTCCTCCTTTTATCCTTTTTTCCCTTTTCCATCTCTACTTCCTTTTCCTCCATTTTTCCTTTCCCTCCATTTTTCCTTATACTCCATTTTTTCCCTTTCCGTGTTTAATTACTTCCTTTTCCTCCATTTCTCCTTTTTCTCCTTTACTTCCCTTTCCCCCTTTTTTTCCTTTTCTTCCTTTATTTCCCTTTCCTCCTTTTTCCCTTTTCTTCCTTTTACTTACCTTCCCCTCCTTTTTTTCTTTTCCTCCTTTATTCCTTTTCCTTCTTTTCTTCCTTTTTTCCTTTATCTCCTTTACTTCCTTTACCTCCTTCACCTCAATTTCCTCCGTTACCTCCTTTTGTGCCAGTGTCTAGCTACAGAAAACGTACCATACTAGTTCCTATCGATAGTACCTAGTAACTGAGCAAGTGACTGTGCATATTAGATGACTACTGTGGAACTCCTCTATAGTAGAGTCTCTATAACAGTCTGGGCAGCCTTTCTCAAATCTGGGGTGCCCGGCAACCCTTTGAAACATGGATTAATTGTAGGGGATGCATTTCATGCTTTTCATGTTACTTATAAGTTCAATTTGGGCTGTTAATATCATGCAGAATGTAAATGAAACATTAATTTTCCTTACTTTTTCTATTTCGATGCAATACAAAGCAAGGGGTGTATGAGAAAAATAGTTTTAGAACCACTACTCTATAGTGAATGTAGGGTCCTGAGTAAGAGAAAATTGTAGTTATTTTTCACCGGCACGCGTACACTAGTCTAGCATAAATCCAATAACTTCAATGTATGTATGTTTGAAAATAAATAATTATGATGGAATATAATGGAATGAATGAACACTAGTGAAACGTACTTGTAATGAACTGTACTTGTAATGAACTGTACTTGTAATGAACTGTACTTGAAATGAACTGTACTTGTAATGAACTGTACCTGAAATGAACTGTACTTGAAATGAACTGTACTTGAAATGAACTGTAGTTGTAATGAACTGTACTTGATATGAACAGTACTTGTAATGAACTGTACTTGAAATGAACTGTACTTGTAATGAACTGTACTTGTAATGAACTGTACTTGTAATGAGCTGTCCTTGAAATGAACTGTACTTGTAATGAACTGTACTTGTAATGAACTGTACTTGTAATGAGCTGTACTTGAAATGAACTGTACTTGAAATGAACTGTACTTGTAATGAGCTGTACTTGAAATGAACTGACTGTACTTGTAATGAACTGTACTTGTAATGAACTGTACTTGTAATGAACTGTACTTGATATGAACTGTACTTGTAATGAACTGTACTTGAAATGAACTGTACTTGTAATGAACTCTACTTGATATGAACTGTACTTGTAATGAGCTGTACTTGTAATGAACTGTACTTGAAATGAACTGTACTTGTAATGAACTGTACTTGTAATGAGCTGTACTTGTAATGAACTGTACTTGAAATGAACTGTACTTGTAATGAACTGTACTTGTAATGAACTGTACTTGTAATGAGCTGTACTTGAAATGAACTGTACTTGAAATGAACTGTACTTGTAATGAACTGTACTTGTAATGAACTGTACTCTTAATGAACTGTACTTGTAATGAACTGTACTTGTAATGAACTGTACTTGAAATGAATTGTACTTGTAATGAACTGTACTTGTAATGAACTGTACTTGTAATGAACTGTACTTGTAATGAACTGTACTTGTAATGAACTGTACTTGTAATGAACTGTACTTGTAATGAACTGTACTTGTAATGAACTGTACTTGTAATGAACTGTACTTGTAATGAACTCTACTTGTAATGAACTGTACTTGAAATGAACTCTATTTGTAATGAATTGTACTTGTAATGAACTGTACTTGTAATGAACAGTACTTGTAATGAACTCTACTTGTATGATTGGTAATTTGTTAATTTTCGTATCAATAATCGATTTTTCATTTAGTTTCAATTTGTCGTTTTGTTTCTTAGTAAGTCAGTAGTGAATAAACTGTTAATGGAAAATTTAATAAACAAGAAGATGGATGCAATATAAAGTAACTAACGATAGTCTATTTCGTTTTATTCATTAATAAATTCCCTATTAAATACTCTATAGAATGAGTTATTTTCATAAGATGTAAAATACAATTCATTTATCTGACGTCAAAATTAATTTATTTAACGTCAAAATTAATTTATTTAACGTCAAAATTAATTTATTTAACGTCAAAATTAATTTATTTACCGTCAAAATTAATTTATTTAACGTCAAAATTAATTTATTTAACGTCAAAATTAATTTATTTAACGTCAAAATTAATTTATTTAACGTCAAAATTAATTTATTTAACGTCAAAATATCTTTATTTAGCATAGAGTTTGAAAAATTCATTGACATTTACTTGAGTTATAATAATAAATTATTATACAAATTTAACCAAATATAACAAAAATTGTGTCAAAATCTATTAACTTATTAAATTATACATTCACTTTATCATACGAGTATTTAACTCACGATTATACTTTGGATACCAAGAGTAAATTTGAGATTAAATAGTCCTTTATTAGGTCCAATCCTCTCCGCTAATTATATCGCTAATTAAGTCTCAGAAATATTCTTTCAAATCCTAGACAGAATAATAATTGTGAGAAAGTGGCCTGAGAGAATGGGAAAGTTATGTTTTAACTATTATACATAATTAAGTGGTAATTAGGATACAAAATGAAGTGGTAATTATGATACAAGATGAAGTGGTAATTATTATACATAATTAAGTGGTAATTATGATACAAGATGAAGTGGTAATTATGATACAAGATGAAGTGGTAATTATTATACATAATTAAGTGGTAATTATTATACATAATTAAGTGGTAATTATTATATATAATTAAGTGGTAATTATTATACATAATTAAGTGGTAATTATGATACAAAATAAAGTGGTAATTATGATACAAAATGAAGTGGTAATTATTATACAAAATGAAGTGGTAATTATGATACAAAATGAAGTGGTAATTATTATACAAAATGAAGTGGTAATTATTATGCAAAATGAAGTGGTAATTATGATACAAAATGAAGTGGTAATTATTATACAAAATGAAGTGGTAATTATTATACAAAATGAAGTGGTAATTATGATACAAAATGAAGTGGTAATTATTATACAAAATGAAGTGGTAATTATTATACAAAATGAAGTGGTAATTATGATACAAAATGAAGTGGAGAAGTACAGTGATAGATACAACAGTCATGTAAAAGTACAATGAAGCCACTTAAAGGTCCACTACATTCATTTATAGTTACATATTCAAGTCATTAAAAGGTTCTTTTTCAGTCATTTCCTTACTTTCAATATTAATACAGTAAACTACAAATAAAGAACATATAAATTGTAAAATGTCACCAAGTAATCCAAACACCACACAGTCAATTGCCGCATTGGGAAAAGGAAATATTCGTGTTTTCCTTACAAAATGTTTCTTGACAAAAGCGGGATTGGAAAACACTCAAGATACGTCACACTAATGATACGTCACACTGAGGATACGTCACACTCAGGATACGTCACACTAATGATACGTCACACTCAGGATACGTCACACTCAGGATACGTCACACTGAAGATACGTCAGCCTGAAAGATACGTCAGCCTGAAAGATACGTCACACACTCACATTGAGGATACGTCACACTGAGGATACGTCACACTGAGGATACGTCACACTAAGGATACGTCACACTGAAGATACGTCACACTGAAGATACGTCACAATGAGGATACGTCACACTGAGGATACGTCATACTGAAGATACGTCACACTGAAGATACGTCACACTCAGGATACGTCACACTCAGGATACGTCACACTGAAGATACGTCACACTCAGGATACGTCACACTGAAGATACGTCACACTAATGAAACGTCACACTCAAGATACGTCACACTAATGAAACGTCACACTAATGAAACGTCAAACTGAAGATACGTCTCACTGAAGATACGTCACACTGAAGATACGTCACACTGAAGATACGTCACACTGAAGATATGTCACACTAAAGATACGTCACACTAAGGATACGTCACACTGAAGATACGTCACACTGAAGATACGTCACACTGAAGATACGTCACACTGAAGATACGTTACACTCAAGATACGTCACACTGAAGATACGTCACACTGAAGATACGTCACACTGAAGATACGTCACACTGAAGATACGTCACAATCAAGATACGTCATACAGTCACACCGATGATACGTCATAATGAGGATACGTCACACTGAGGATACGTCACACTGAAGATACGTCACACTCAAGATACGTCTCACTCAATATACGTCACACTGAGGATACGTCACACTGAAGATACGTCACACTCAAGATACGTCCCACTCAATATACGTCACACTGAGGATACGTCACACTCAGGATACGTCACACTGAAGATACGTCACACTCAATATACGTCACACTCAGGATACGTCACACTCACAATACATCACACTCAAGATACGTCACAGGAACAATCAGCGACATCGAAATTCGACATCGACCCATAATTAATAAACTGACTGCCTCTGTCGATAGCCTCCCCCCAGACATCGGAATTGACATTTTAGGCCTCTGAGAAAACACAGAACATTTCGAACAGTGACACTTTTCGAAAATTTACTGTCTAACTCTTCAGAGTATGATGTATCAATTGGGCAATTTCAATATGAATGAATGTATTTAAAGTGAAGAGAATGAATGAATACTCATCTTTGTAAGTAATAACCGACATTGTAATTTTTCTCTGGTATTCAATTGGCATTTGGTTATTGTAGCTTTACTCTATAATAAATGATATGGTTAGAACTAATGATATGGTTAGTACTAATGATATGGTTAGTACAAATAATATGGTTAGTACAGATGATATGGTTAGTACAAATGATATGGTTAGTACAAATGATGTGGATAGTACTAATGATATGGTTATGACAAATGATATGGTTAGTACTAATGATATGGTTAGTACAAATGATATGGTTAGTACTAATGATATGGTTAGTACTAATGATATGGTTAGTACAAATGATATGGTTAGTACTAATGATATGGTTAGTACAAATAATATGGTTAGATAGTTCCTGAAGTACGTGCAATTTCAGTAGTGCTCTATTATAATAACTCACATTATGGAGACAAATGTAAATAAATTAAATAAGAGTACATGTAATAGTTTATAGGGTTGTGACAATATGCTATTAAAATCATAGATATTAAGAATATCATAGATGAAATGGAATGGTATCGAATACTATACACCACTGGTGTAGAACCATTCAGTAGTGTTTCATTCTCTCCGTCTATAATCTTGGGATTTATGATTTTAAAAGCATATTGTTACAACCCTAATGTCAAACAATCAGGAGCATTAGTGATTTATGTCCCAATAATTACTAATAGACCGCTATTATAATGTTATTAGGAGTAAATCACTACTGTACTCTATTTCTTAGACCGTAGAACGGGTCAATATGATTTCTTTTGGCATTAATTATTATTTATAGTTTAATACATACTGAATATTATCATATTATTGTCTTTAACAGAAAAAATCAATTATAAACCTATTTTGAAAGTAACGACTAAGTAAGTACAGAGTAAAGTAACGACTAAGGAAGTACAGTGTACTGTAACGACTGAGTAAGTACAGTGTAAAGTAACGACTAAGTAAGTACAGTGTACTGTAACGACTGAGTAAGTACAGTGTAAAGTAACGACTGAGGAAGTACAGTGTACTGTAACGACTGAGTAAGTACAGTGTAAAGTAATGACTAAGTAAGTACAGTTTACTGTAACGACTGAGTAAGTACAGTTTATTGTAACGACTGAGTAAGTACAGTGTAAAGTAACGACTGAGTAAGTACAGTGTACTGTAACAACTGAGTAAGTAGAGTGCATTGTAACGACTGAGTAAGTACAGTGTAAAACGACTAAGTAAGTACAGTGCAAAGTAACGACTGAGTAAGTACAGTGTAAAGTAACGACTGAGTAAGTACAGTGTAAAGTAACGACTAAGTAAGTACAGTGCATTGTAACGACTAAGTAAGTACAGTGTACTGCAACGACTGAGTAAGTACAGAGAAAAGTAACGACTGAGTAAGTACAGTGTAAAGTAACAACTAAGTTAGTACAGTGTATTGTAACGACTATAAGTAAGTACAGTGTAAAGTAACGACTAAGTAAGTACAGTGCCTTGTAACGACTGAGTAAATACAGTGTAAAGTAACGACTGAGTAAGTACAGTGTATTGCAACGACTAAGTAAGTACAGTGCCTTGTAATGACTGAGTAAATACAATATAAAGTAACGACTGAGTAAGTACAGTGTACTGTAACGACTGAGTAAGTACAGTGTAAAGTAACGACTAAGTAAGTACAGTGCATTGTAACGACCGAGTAAGTACAGTGTACTGTAACGACTGAGTAAGTACAGTGTATTGTAACGACTGAGTAAGTACAGTGTAAAGTAACGACTGAGTAAGTACAGTGTGAAGTAACGACTAAGTAGGTACAGTGCATTGTAACGACTAAGTAAGTACAGTGTAAAGTAACGACTGAGTAAGTACAGTGTAAAGTAACGACTGAGTAAGTACAGTGTATTGTAACGACTGAGTAAGTACAGTGTAAAGTAACGACTGAATAAGTACAGTGTAAAGTAACGACTAAGTAGGTACAGTGCATTGTAACGACTAAGTAAGTACAGTGTAAAGTAACGACTGAGTAAGTACAGTGTACTGTAACGACTGAGTAAGTACAATGTATTGTAACGACTGAGTAAGTACAGTGTAAAGTAACGACTAAGTAAGTACAGTGTATTGTAACGACTGAGTAAGTACAGTGTAAAGTAACGACTAAGTAAGTACAGTGTACTGTAACGACTGAGTAAGTACAGAGTAAAGTAACGACTAAGTAAGTACAGTGTAAAGTAACGACTGAGTGAGTACAGTGTACTGTAACGACTGAGTAAGTATAGTGTAAAGTAACGACTAAGTAAGTACAGTGCATTGTAACGACTGAGTAAGTACAGTGTACTGTAACGACTGAGTAAGTACAGTGTATTGTAACGACTGAGAAAGTACAGTGTAAAGTAACGACTAAGTAAGTACAGTGTATTGTAACGACTGAGTAAGTACAGTGTAAAGTAACGACTGAGTAAGTACAGTGTAAAGTAACAACTAAGTAAGTACATTGTACTGTAATAACTGATTAAGTACAGTGTAAAGTAACGACTGAGTAAGTACAGTGTACTGTAACGACTGAGTAAGTACAGTGTATTGTAACGACTGAGTAAGTACAGTGTAAAGTAACGACTGAGTAAGTACAGTGTAAAGTAACGACTAAGTAAGTACAGTGCATTGTAACGACTAAGTAAGTACAGTGTACTGTAACGACTGAGAAAGTACAGTTTAAAGTAACGACTAAGTAAGTACAGTGTATTGTAACGACTGAGTAAGTACAGTGTAAAGTAACGACTGAGTAAGTACAGTGTAAAGTAACAACTAAGTAAGTACAGTGCATTGTAACGACTGAGTAAGTACAGTGTAAAGAAACGACTAAGTAAGTACAGTGCATTGTAACGACTGAGTAAGTACAGTGTAAAGTAACGACTAAGTAAGTACAGTGCATTGTAACGACTAAGTAAGTACAGTGTACTGTAACGACTGAGTAAGTACAGTGTATTGTAACGACTGAGTAAGTACAATTTAAAGTAACGACTAAGTAGGTACAGTGTATTGTAACGACTGAGTAAGTACAGTGTAAAGTAACGACTAAGTAAGTACAGTGTACTGTAACGAGTGAGTAAGTACAGTGTAAAGTAACGACTGAGTAAGTACAGTGTAAAGTAACGACTGAGTAAGTACAGTGTACTGTAACGACTGAGTAAGTACAGTGTAAAGTAACGACTAAGTAAGTACAGTGCATTGTAACGACTGAGTAAGTACAGTGTACTGTAACGACTGAGTAAGTACAGTGTAAAGTAACAACTAAGTAAGTACAAAGTACTGTAATGACTGAGTAAGTACAGTGTAAAGAAACGACTGAGGAAGTACAGTGTAAAGTAACGACTGAGTAAGTACGGTGTACTGTAACGACTTAGTAAGTACAATGTAAAGTAACGACTAAGTACTAAGTAAGTACAGTGTATTGTAACGACTGAGTAAGTACAGTGTAAAGTAACGACTGAGTAAGTACAGTATAAAGTAATGAATAAGTAAGTACAGTGTACTGTAACGACTGAGTAAGTACAGTGTATTGTAACGACTGAGTAAGTACAGTGTAAAGTAACCACTAAATAAGTACAGTGTAAAGTAACGACTGAGTAAGTACAGTGTAAAGTAACGACTGAGTAAGTACAGTATAAAGTAACGACTGAGTAAGTACAGTGTAAAGTAACGACTGAGTAAGTACAGTATAAAGTAACGACTGAGTGAGTACAGTGAAAAGTAACGACTGAGTAAGTACAGTGTAAAGTAACGACTGAGTAAGTACAGTATAAAGTAACGACTGAGTAAGTACAGTGTAAAGTAACGACTAAGTAAGTACAGTGTATTGTAACGACTGAGTAAGTACAGTGTACTGTAACGACTGAGTAAGTACAGTGTAAAGTAACGACTGAGTAAGTACAGTGTATTGTAACGACTGAGTAAGTACAGTGTAAAGTAACGACTGAGTAAGTACAGTGTATTGTAACGACTGAGTAAGTACAGTGTATTGTAACGACTGAGTAAGTACAGTGTAAAGTAACGACTGAGTAAGTACAGTGTACTGTAACGACTGAGTAAGTACAGTTTAAAGTAACGACTAAGTAAGTACAGTGTATTGTAACGTCTGAGTAAGTACAGTGTAAAGTAAGGACTAAGTAAGTACAGTGTAAAGTAACGAGTGAGTAAGTACAGTGTATTGTAACGACTGAGTAAGTACAGTGTATTGTAACGACTGAGTAAGAACAGTGTAAAGTAACGACTGAGTAAGTGCAGTGTATTGTAACGACTAAGTAAGTACAGTGTAAAGTAAAGACTGAGTAAATACAGTGTAAAGTAACGACTGAGTAAGCACAGTGTATTGTAACGACTGAGTAAGTACAGTGTATTGTAACGACTGAGTAAGTACAGTGTAAAGTAACGACTGAGTAAGAACAGTGTAATGTAACGACTGAGTAAGTACAGTGTATTGTAACGACTGAGTATGTACAGTGTATTGTAACGACTAAGTAAGTACAGTGTAAAGTAACGACTGAGTAATTACAGTGTAAAGTAACGACTGAGTAAGTACAGTGTATTGTAACGACTGAGTAAGTACAGTGTATTGTAACGACTAAGTAAGTACAGTGTAAAGTAACGACTGAGTAAGTACAGTGTAAAGTAACGACGGAGTAAGTACAGTGTAAAGTAACGACTGAATAAGTACAGTATAAAGTAACGACTGAGTAAGTACAGTGTATTGTAACGACTGAGTAAGTACAGTGCATTGTAACGACTGAGTAAGTACAGTGCATTGTAACGACTGAGTAAGTACAGTGTATTGTAACGACTGAGTAAGTACAGTGTAAAGTAACGACTAAGTAAGTACAGTGTACTGTAACAACTGAGTAATTACAGTGTAAAGTAACGACTGAGTAAGTACAGTGTAAAGTAATGACTGAGTAAGTACAGTGTAAAGTAACGACTGAGTAAGTACAGTGTAAATAACGACTGAGTAAGTACAGTGTAAAGTAACGACTGAGTAAGTACAGTATATTGTAACGACTGAGTAAGTTCAGTGTACTGTAACGACTGAGTAAGTACAGTGTAAAGTAACGACTAAGTAAGTACAGTGTATTGTAACGACTGAGTAAGTTCAGTATATTGTAACGACTGAGTAAGTACAGTGTAAAGTAACGACTAATTAAGTACAGTGTAAAGTAACGACTGAGTAAGTACAGTGTAAAGTAACGACTGAGTAAGTACAGTATAAAGTAACGACTGAGTAAGTACAGTGTAAAGTAACGACTGAGTAAGTACAGTATAAAGTAACGACTGAGTAAGTACAGTGTAAAGTAACGACTGAGTAAGTACAGTGTAAAGTAACGACTGAGTAAGTACAGTGTAAAGTAACGACTGAGTAAGTACAGTGTAAAGTAACGACTGAGTAAGTACAGTGTAAAGTAACGACTGAGTAAGTACAGTGTAAAGTAACGACTGAGTAAGTACAGTATAAAGTAACGACTGAGTAAGTACAGTGTAAAGTAACGACTAAGTAAGTACAGTGTATTGTAACGACTGAGTAAGTACAGTGTAAAGTAACGACTAAGTATGTACAGTGTACTGTAACAACTGAGTAATTACAAGTAAAGTAACGACTGAGTAAGTACAGTGTAAAGTAATGACTGAGTAAGTACAGTGTAAAGTAACGACTGAGTAAGTACAGTGTAAAGTAACGACTGAGTAAGTACAGTATAAAGTAACGACTGAGTAAGTACAGTATATTGTAACGACTGAGTAAGTACAGTATATTTTAACGACTGAGTAAGTACAGTGTAAAGTAACGACTGAGTAAGTACAGTGTAAAGTAACGACTAAGTAAGTACAGTGTAAAGTAACGACTGAGTAAGTACAGTGTAAAGTAACGACTAAGTAAGTACAGTGTATTGTAACGACTGAGTAAGTACAGTGTACTGTAACGACTGAGTAAGTACAGTGTAATGTAACGACTGAGTAAGTACAGTGTATTGTAACGACTGAGTAAGTACAGTGTATTGTAACGACTGAGTAGGTACAGTGTATTGTAACGACTGAGTAAGTACAGTGTACTGTAACGACTTAGTAAGTACAGTGTAAAGTAACGACTGAGTAAGTACAGTGTAAAGTAACGACTGAGTAAGTACAGTGTATTGTAACGACTGAGTAAGTACAGTGTATTGTAACGACTGAGTAAGTACAGTGTAAAGTAACGACTGAGTAATTACAGTGTACTGTAACAACTGAGTAAGTACAGTGTAAAGTAACGACTGAGTAAGTACAGTGTAAAGTAACGACTGAGTAATTACAGTGTACTGTAACAACTGAATAAGTACAGTGTAAAGTAACGACTGAGTAATTACAATATTAAGAAACAAAACATGCACTATGTATGTATAATTACTTTTCCTTAAATAATGTTCATATACATTATTTTTATCTGTCCTTTTAAATACTGAGTTATTTCAACATATATCTTCATATTTCCTCATAACTAAAATTATATATAAGATTTACCCTAACTTTTTGCTCTTAGTTTCTGGGAGGAAGTTTTCCTTATTATTTTCTGACTGTTTTTACAGGTCCTTAGTTAATACTGAGCAGTGAGAGCATTTCTAGTTATATTATACGGTAATATGTTTTTGAAAACGGTTTTAAGGGGTTTTCTAATATTTATTTGATGATAATTTTAAAGATATATTAAAAAAATTTATCAAGTTTTATTTTTGCAAATTTGGCCTTTTTTGTAGTTTGCATTCAAAATTCTCTATTTCCGAATAAAATATTGGAAATTCGTTATTTATGATTAGAATGCAAAATTACACTCTTCAAATTCGATGTAAAATTCTCAATAATATGAACTACAATCAGAGCTACAGTGTAGATCTTCATTTCTAGCATATCTAAATATCACGGAAGATAAATCCAAATGTACAAGACTCCATAGAGTGAGTCTGATTGTGTTGACTGGTTTGCTATACGTTAATCTCTCATGGGAAAATGTATAATGGAGACTGATTTATTATTTAAATGTTTCAGATTCTCCGCTTAAAATATAGGTATATTATATATCAGGCAACGATGTTGATCGGGACCATTTTGTCCCAATATTAAGACAATGTTGCCTAATTAAGCGGTGTTATCCTGGATGTTATAATGTAGTATTGGTATTTATTAACAAAATATAAAAACAAATAAATAAAAATATCAGGATTATTATTTTTTAATTCATATTTGGTAGTTATGAATCAATTAGTTTGGATTAAATTGAAATATACTTTCAAACTGTACATAATGTCTACACTAAAACCTTTAGTAATCATTAAAAATCATTATTAGGGTCCCTCAATTACAGGCACGTTTATCAGTTTTCAATAATATCAATGTGTGTTTTTTCGGCATAGCAAGTTGATTGAACATTAAAATAAAACCTGTTTATCCTGGATAATATATAGGTATGAAATGGTCACCGATATAATATGTTGATAGTCAATGTAAAAACTCAATTATTGAATATTCATTCAATTTGTTAATTATCCGTTAATTAGAATAGAGAAAGTGATAGTAAATAATGCACAAATAATTTGTCTACTATTTGAATAACAATTAAAATTAACCATCGGAAAAGAACACCTATATCTATTAACAAGAGAATGGTACTGTACTAATGTATTCCCATACACTTAGTACATATCCACTAGATTTAAAAGCATCTTAAAAAAGTAATAAGCACTTAGTCTATTATAACTCATATTGGTTCAGTTGACAGAATTTCAATAGTTTTATCTCACACTATTCTTAGTGACATCAATTTGGATTGTTGAAGATAATTACACCCTCCAAATACGTTCAATACACCTCTTTTCTCTGGTGCATAACTAGGCAGCTTGCAGTCACATCACGCTTTCAATTATTATTAATAAGAGTAACTAGCATTGCTTTTACGACATGTCAACTAATAAAGCATGAATGGAAGCAGTACACGTAGCTAAAGCTATCGCAAACTCTGCTCATGGTTTTGTTGGCTAGGTGATTGGTAGTGTGTGAAGTGTAGGTGGCGAACGGAGCCACTCTAGTCGACCAACCTCAGCCCACAACATTTCTTTTGACACTGAAAAGGCGGGGGTGCTGGAAAGGGTCTAGAAGATCTCCAAATTTGCCCTCTGGTCAAAGAAACACAATGCTGTTGCGAATAGGAGAAAAATCCACTTACGTAATCAAAACACTATAAAAATGCCATTTAAATCATTTTATAACTTTAGGCAGGAGTTTTAGAACAACTTCACTGAAATGAAGTGTCGAATCAAACATGTTTCTATTGAATGAATTTAAAAATAGGTTTCGCTTTATCTCCAATAACTGCTGATGTTTCAATCCATACACACATTGCAGTAAAATGCCTGTCAGGTTTCGCTGAAACAGAATAGAGTTTCTTTTCAGTGATATGGGCGTGGCCACATTGTTGAGCATTCAAATATTGAGCATGAATGATGCATCTCAGTAATGGTTCAATTGATTCTCTTATGGTGCTATTTCTCTTTGAATAATACAGTGTATTCTATGACTGCGTAAAGCCTTGAGTCGGTCAATCGATAGCTTATATATCATGTGCCACGAAGCAGAACATGGCAATAGAAAGAAATCTGGAGAGAGTTGGCTATTAATAAATCATAGTGCTATTCCGCCAATGGTACTATTCTTTGTAATTTAAATAGAGAACAATTGATATTTAGACTGAAATTGATAAGGTAGAGTGAACCGAAATATCGAATTCCAATTTAGAAACAATTCAATTTTATTTAATATATTTTATATTCGATTATATATTATTATTAATTGGGATAAAATATATATATGTATATTAACTATAAAATGATATTCGGTTCCATCTTTGAAAATAAATGCACCAAATCGTGAGAAAAGTACCAAATCATTTACAACAGATACATTAAATCATTTACAACAGATACACTAAATCATTTACAACAGTTACATTAAATCATTTACAACAGTTACACTAAATCATTTACAACAGATACACCAAATCATTTACAACAGATACACCAAATCATTTACAACAGATACAGCAAATCATTTACAACAGATATACCAAATCATTTACAACAGTTACACCAAATCATTTACAACAGATACACCAAATCATTTACAACAGATACACCAAATCATTTACAACAGATACACCAAATCATTTACAACAGATACACCAAATCATTTACAACAGATACACCAAATCATTTACAACAGATACATCAAATCATTTACAACAGATACACCAAATAATTTACAACAGATACATCAAATCACTTACAACAGATACACCAAATCATTTACAACAGATACACCAAATCATTTACAATAGATACATCAAATCATTTACAACAGATACACCAAATCATTTACAACAGATACATTAAATCATTTACAACAGATACACCAAATCATTTAGAACAGATACACCAAATCATTTACAACAGATACACCAAATCATTTACAACAGTTCCACACTTCCTAAGGTCTCCTTCTATCATCAAAGGAATTTAAGAATTCATTGCCACCTGTAGAACAGTAATGGATGCCTTAAATTATCAGTGATCTATACACACTATACAGTGATCTACATACACTATACAGTGATCTATACACACTATACAGTGATCTATATACACTATACAGTGATCTATACACACTAATCAGAGATCTATATACACTAATCAGAGATCTATATACACTATACATTAATCAGAGATCTATATACACTATACATTAATCAGAGATCTATATACACTAATCAGAGATCTATACACACTAATCAGAGATCTATATACACTATACATTAATCAGAGATTTATATACACTAATCAGAGATCTATATACACTATACATTAATCAGAGATCTATATACACTAATCAGAGATCTATATACACTAATCAGAGATCTATATACACTAATCAGAGATCTATATACACTAATCAGAGATCTATATACACTAATCAGAGATCTATATACATTATACATTAATCAGAGATCTATATACACTAATCAGAGATCTATATACACTAATCAGAGATCTATATACATTATACATTAATCAGAGATCTATATACATTATACATTAATCAGAGATCTATATACATTATACATTAATCAGAGATCTATATACACTAATCAGAGATCTATATACACTATACATTAATCAGAGATCTATATACACTAATCAGAGATCTATATATACTATACATTAATCAGAGATCTATATACACTAATCAGAGATCTATATACATTAATCAGAGATCTATACACTAATCAGAGATCTATATACACTATACACTAATCAGAGATCTATATACACTAATCAGAGATCTATATACACTAATCAGAGATCTATATACACTATACACTAATCAGAGATCTATATACACTAATCAGAGATCTATATACACTAATCAGAGATCTATATACACTAATCAGAGATCTATATACATTATACATTAATCAGAGATCTATATACACTAATCAGAGATCTATATACACTATACATTAATCAGAGATCTATATACACTAATCAGAGATCTATATACACTATACACTGATCTACATTCAGTGATTATTTAGTGGAGAAATAATATTACTTACTATTATATTTTGATAGTACCGTACCTGATATTTGATATATATTATAATAATAATGTATTTTAATACATGTACGTGTATCCAAGTGATATCTAAATAATTTTGGTTTAATACTGATTGAACAGGTACATACATTATTTTATCCCTCAAAAATTTAAATTTTAATATATGATTTTTTTAATTGTTTGCCAAGATACTACAACAAATTATTTGTATAGAGTATAGACTATATATGCTTTACTCCTGTGATTTCTGTGTTATTAAGTGTCTTGGACAATATTGCACTATAATCATCTTTGATATCGATAGATATATAACTATTGTATACTTAATGCTATGAATTTAAATCAAAGAATCAAAATACAGTTACATACAAAATAATTCTAGGGAAATTGAAAGTGATAATTGTAGCTTAAATAATTTTGCATATAATTGCACAGAAACTAAGTCAACGCAAAGGTTTAAGTACCAAATCAAACAAATCAATTACAAATTGGCCAATTAGTCCTGTTATGATGTAGCAATTAAATACATTGTACTATATATAATAAGCGGCTAGGTTATATTTCATCAATAATAAGCAGCTTAGTCCGCTGAAAAGTAGTCATGAATTATTATCTGTCCTGACTCTACCTCTCCACTGTGAATAATCTAGGGTGTAAGAGGTGTTATATAATGAAAAGGAATGAAAATTATACTGAATTCTCATCGACTGAATAGGAAGAAAAGGGAGTGATGTTTGGAATAAGATTTAGAAATTGGAATATTATTTGTATTGACTGTAAATAGATATTGTATGAACGTTCTTAAACGTAAGAGTTCATCTCTAGTGGAATATTATTTGTATTGACTGTAAATAGATATTGTATGAATGTTCTTCACCGTAAGAGTTCATCCCAAGTGGAATATTATTTGTATGGATTGTAAATAGATATTTTATGAATGTTCTTCACCGTAAGAGTTCATCCCTAGTGGAATATTATTTGTATTGACTGTAAATAGATATTGTATGAATGTTCTTCACCGTAAGAGTTCATCCCAAGTGGAATATTATTTGTATGGATTGTAAATAGATATTTTATGAATGTTCTTCACCGTAAGAGTTCATCCCTAGTGGAATATTATTTGTATTGACTGTAAATAGATATTGTATGAATGTTCTTCACCGTAAGAGTTCATCCCAAGTGGAATATTATTTGTATGGATTGTAAATAGATATTTTATGAATGTTCTTCACCGTAAGAGTTCATCCCTAGTGGAATATTATTTGTATCTTTTTGCAGAGACGAATCAAATCACTTAGGTTTATTGAGGTTTCTTATCAAAGAATAATTACTCTGTAGTAGAAAATGCTTTCATAACTTTTTAACATTTTATTAAGAATGTTTGTATAATTAAAAGTGTAACATTATTTTAAATACAAGCTTCAATCGTTATAAAGAGAATTTTATTTGCAACTATTGGTGGTTGTTTTAACTCATCACTACTCACTTTATTTACAACTATTGGTGGTTGTTTTAACCTTTCACTATACTCTATGTTTACAATATATTCAGCAACATTTATTAGGCAAAAAGCTATCCATAGTACACCACGAACTAAAGACATAAATCGATGTGAATAGTTTACTTCACTTTATTTATGTCTATAGTCTATAATCAATAAGTTAAAATATCTTTCTATTTGAATTAACGTTAGGTTTTAATTAGGAACTGAAGATTTTTGTTCAATATGGCGACTGGTGAGAGATTTTATTCAATACTTGAAGTGCCTACCTAATGAGGTACTTTTATTGATTGATTGTGTAGAATTAGAATGGAGATGAAATATAGAAAACAATAGGGGTATCCAACAAGGAAAACACCCATTTTGTAATGAATAAAAATTAATTATATAGACAGATGTTTGGGACACATTTAGTTTCCTATCATTTCATTTTGTGTGTCATTTTGGCACATTGCTTAGGTGACAGGTTCCTATCATTTCATATGTATCCATGTTATGCGACGTTTTGGGAGCGTTGAAAACGCTCAAAAAACGCTCGTGTGACAGGGCCCTTACTGTCGTAATGACACACAGAAAGTGACACAGAGCTCAAGACTATTCTTTCTATCTAACATAAAAATGGCATAAAAGATTTTATTTAATGGAATCAAGAGTTGAAATTATGTTATTTTATATCAAATAACTGGTTTGATTTCTAATAACAATTCGAATGTTTTGACAAAATTTAGTCCTCGATAGGAAAGAAATCATTCGTATGAATTACTTTACTGCAATAGGTGGGAGGTGGTGCTTATGGAGACTAGAATTGGAGTCTTTTGCTTATGGAGACTAGAATTGGAGTCTTTTACTTATGGAGACTAGAATTGGAGTCTTTTGCCTATGGAGACTAGAATTGCAGTCTTTTGCTTTCGGAGACTAGAATTGGAGTCTTTTGCTTTCGGAGACTAGAATTGGAGTCTCTACTTACGAACCATTACTCACACCTGTAGTTCTACCAGTAGTCACATTAGTTCTGTTACCCATTCCTTTTGATCTTATCTTTAAGAACAGTAGCAACTGTTTTCTAACACGTACCTCCTGTTCAATATGGGCTATGGTTCTTTTGTTGCACCGTTACTGAATTACGTAATGAAAGAAATTTTATGTTCTTTTCTACGTTGATAAATGCAAAGAATAGTTCACTTTGAGTAGATATAATGGGCAGTTTATCTTTATTATTAGTTGCCATCATCATTTGACACATGTGTATAAAAGAAGTATATATTTTCTAAACAGCTAGTCACGAAGCTTAATTCAGAGTAACTGCATGGGAGTTTGTAAATGTAAATGTATTTGAAAATGTAAATGTATTCGTGAATATAATAATTTGTACCTGCATTTGTGAATCTATTTGTAAATATATTTGTAACTGTGAAAATATTAGTAATAGTGAATGTAATTATACTTGAAAATGTAAATGTGCTTCTAAATGTAATTGTGTTTGTAAATGTTCATGTTTTTGTATTTGCAAATGTAAATGTGCTTTTAATTGTAAATGTATTTGTAAATTATTTGATATTCGTGAATGAATTTATTAAATGGAAATTAAATACAAATAACATTTTTTTTATTTTACCATAAACAATAAAAAATGTAATTACAAATGATTCATACCCGTCTGATGCACATGCCTTAATACTTTACCAACCATGAGTAGCAGGTTATATATTACTCTACATAGTTTGTTATTTAATTTAGTTATTTTGGTGCGTTAGGTAAGTACTCATTGTTCGTGACTTTGGCTCATATTCTGCAGCAGTGAGAGAAGCACGCTAAAAAACTCTGAGAACTGAGAGCGAGAAGGTACTTCACTGTGCCCTTCATTTTCTTTACTACTAACCCTTCACTCTGCACTTCATACTAGCCCCTTCATTGTGCACTTTAGCTATTGGGGTGATGGTTGTTTCAACCCTTCGTTGTCACACTGTGCACTTTATTTACAACTATTGGTGGTTGTTTTACCCTTCACTGTGCACTTTACTTACAGTTATTGGTGGTTGTTTTAACCCTTCACTGTGCACTTTATTTACTATCTATTAAGAATTCACTGTGCACTTCATTCAGTTGGTGGATGTTTCAACCATTAACAGTGCATTTTAGTCATCTATAGTACACTTATAGATATAAAAAAATTAGTCCATTTCGATATCACACTTCATTCTGAGTTAACTTTATTTAAATCAACTAATATTCAGAAAGAAGATTTCGGTTGTGCTGTTGAAGATTAAGAATGTTTTCCTTTTAATCTTCCATTGCCCCTGCTTACCTTTCTCTGTAGTTTTAATCACTGTGCAGCACTAATGCTTTTGCCATTTCAAGATAGCGTCACCGGATATTAAAGGCCATGCCAGCCTAAAATGTTCTGCAGCAAAGATCGACAGATAGCGAAACTGGACTGATGCTTTTAGTTAGAGAGAAAGCATTAGTGATCTATGTGATGCTTTTGTTGTTAATGAAAGCATTAGTGATCTACGTGATGCTTTTGTTATTAGAAAGAAAGCATCAGTGATCTATGTGATGCTATTTTTAAAGAAAAAGCATCAGTGATCTATGTGATGTTTTTGTTATTTGAGAGAAAGCATCAGTGATCTATGTGATTCCTTTGGTTATTAATGAAAGCATCAGTGATCTATGTGATGCAGTTAATGATAGTTCCAGTGTTACACTCTATTCTAGGTAGCTAAATTTCTGTGGCAACATTGTCCCTATTATATTGTACCATTATTGTTATATTATTGCTACGAGGTTGTCATAAATTATTTGAAGTATCATCTTATTGCAAAAAAAATTAATTTCCAAAGTTTGTCTTTCAAAAATCAACCACGTATTTTTCACCTCTCTAATGAATAAACTTGTTGTATCTAAATATAGATACTCATTAAAAACTTTGAATACTTTTTCTGACTTCAGTAAGGTACTGATTAGAAAAATGAAAATAAAGTTAAGAGTTCAATTAATGTTTAGATTCTGGCTAGAACTGATTAGGAGAAAATTGTAAAAGTTACTGTCAGGGATTGAAAAAGTGAGGGGATAATTAGGGATATTTACTGTGTTGTGAAATTGAGTTATTATTTATTTTGAAATTGAGTTATTGTTTGATGTGAAATTGAGTTAATATTTATTGTGAAATTGAGTTATTATTTATTGTGAAATTGAGTTATTATTTAATGTGAAATTGAGTTATTATTTATTGTGAAATTGAGTTATTATTTATTGTGAAATTGAGTTATTGTTTGATGTGAAATTGAGTTATTATTTATTGTGAAATTGAGTTATTATTTATTTTGAAATTGAGTTATTGTTTAATGTGAAATTGAGTTATTATTTATTGTGAAATTGAGTTATTATTTATTGTGAAATTGAGTTATTATTTATTTTGAAATTGAGTTATTGTTTGATGTGAAATTGAGTTAATATTTATTGTGAAATTGAGTTATTATTTATTGTGAAATTGAGTTATTATTTATTGTGAAATTGAGTTATTGTTTGATGTGAAATTGAGTTAATATTTATTGTGAAATTGAGTTATTATTTATTGTGAAATTGAGTTATTATTTATTGTGAAATTGAGTTATTATTTATTGTGAAATTAAGTTATTATTTATTGTGAAATTGAGTTATTATTTATTGTGAAATTGAGTTATTATTTGTTGTGAAATTGAGTTATTATTTATTTTGAAATTGAGTTATTGTTTGATGTGAAATTGAGTTAATATTTATTGTGAAATTGAGTTATTATTTATTGTGAAATTGAGTTATTATTTATTGTGAAATTGAGTTATTATTTATTGTGAAATTGAGTTAATATTTATTGTGAAATTGAGTTATTATTTATAACTGAGTTTTCATATTTTATGGAAGATTTATTATTGCTGACTAAAATCCATTTTCATTTCTTATAATAAAAAAAAATTATGAAAATGAATTTTCATTTCTCATGAAAATTAATTTCAATGCTCACGAAAAATAGTTTATATTGCTTACTAAAATAAGTTTATTTTGTTTATGTAATTGGGTGTCATAGCTTATTACATTATATTTAATTTCCTTGTCTATTGCGTTAATTCCGATTCAATGCATATAAACATGTTCAATTTCTTCTTCATTTTATAAATGTTTTCTAGTAGCATTTCCTTTGGCATGGTAATCTTCGAGTCACTTTAAGGAATAATAAATAGACGACTGTCAAGTTTGGACTAAGAGTCTCTTCTTAAAGAATTCTTCGATTTGAAATGCTGAAATGTGTTTATTTTAATTAACAGCCATTTTTTCTAACTTTTTGGAGATTACAGATGAACAGAGTTCATGTAACATAATTATTTCAAAAAGTTCAATAGATCATCAATATACTGATATAACGAATAATTTAAATTTATATTATAGTCTTTCTACAAAGAATGTTTTTATATGAGCAATAAAAGTTCTTAATTGATACAAAAATTGTTATCTCTAATGCCCTAATTGTTAACCTATTTGTTATGTCTAATGCCCTAATTGTTAACCTATTTGTTATGTCTAATGCCCTAATTGTTAACCTATTTGTTATGTCTAATGCACTAATTTTTAACCTATTTGTTATGTCTAATGCCCTAATTTTTAACCTATTTTTTATGTTTAATGCCCTAATTGTTACTATTTGTTATGTCTAATGCCCTAATTTTTAACCTATTTGTTATGTCTAATGCCCTTATTGTTAACCTATTTGTTATCTCTAATGCCTTAATTGTTACTATTTGTTATGTCTAATGCCCTAATTGTTAACCTATTTGTTATCTCTAATGCCCTAATTTTTAACCTATTTGTTATGTCTAATGCCCTAATTGTTAACCTATTTGTTATCTCTAATGCCCTAATTTTTAACCTATTTGTTATGTCTAATGCCCTAATTTTTAACCTATTTGTTATGTCTAATGCCCTAATTGTTACTATTTGTTATGTCTAATGCCCTAATTGTTAACCTATTTGTTATGTCTAATGCCCGAATTTTTAACCTATTTGTTATGTCTAATGCCCTTATTGTTAACCTATTTGTTATCTCTAATGCCCTAATTGTTACTATTTGTTATGTCTAATGCCCTAATTGTTAACCTATTTGTTATCTCTAATGCCCTAATTTTTAACCTATTTGTTATGTCTAATGCCCTAATTGTTAACCTATTTGTTATGTCTAATGCCCTAATTGTTAACCTATTTGTTATGTCTAATGCCCTAATTGTTAACCTATTTGTTATGTCTAATGCCCTAATTGTTAACCTATTTGTTATGTCTAATGCCCTAATTGTTAACCTATTTGTTATGTCTAATGCCCTAATTGTTAACCTATTTGTTATCTCTAATGCCCTAATTGTTAACCTATTTGTTATGTCTAATGCCCTTATTGTTATCCTAATATTCATTTTTACAAAACAGAATTTATGCTAATTAAATTAGTTAGTATATTGGTAGAATTAGGGGAGTAGCCCTTCAATTTCTATTTTCTATGGTTCTTCCAAAAAGAAAGTTTTTGGTGGGCTCACTCTTATATAACCATCTATTATTTTGGTATATAATCTCATATTTCCAAGGTAATTATTGCACTGTTATATTGTAGATTTTAGTTATATTTCTTGTGGGGTAGAATTTTAAGTTAATTCTTACTTTACGTCCCTATTTCATTTTGGGACGTGAACTAGGAAGGAGGTATTTTCAAATGAATTCTTTAAGTTTAATTGCATTTATATTTTTATAATATATACACTAGAAAATACTAATTGACAGAAAATTGATTATCTGAACCACATATACAAATAATACCAACAAGAAATATTTTAAATTGAAATTCAGCAATTTTAAGAAGACCATTTTGAAAACAAATAATTTTTGATGTCTGACATTTTTCTGTTTGAATATAGTACTCAATATTGAACTGTCTGTACAAGATGAGACTATACATGAGGAAATTGTCTTATAATTTGCATTATTAAAAGAAAAAAATCACAGTGGACCAAGCTATATTAATTTATCTAGATTTTATTATGCAATAATATATAAATCAAATAAAAACAATAAAATAGGACGTTTACCACCCTCCTAGTTCGCGTTCCTTATTGAAATAGGAACGTGAACTAGGAATTTACCGAATATAATTTGATATTAATAGTACCTATATTTATATTTTATACTAATCGAAACTATATAACTCCACAAACTAATTCATTTCATATTCTAATGACGGGAATTACAATTATTATTTTGTATCACAATAATTTTTATATTCTTATTATAAAATGTTACCAAACCACAGGAAAAAAAATTTCATTATCGAAAATATCAGATGCAAGAAAATATTTAAGTCTACGGAAATTGCTTCTAACATTTGACTTACTCTTAAATATGACATGTAAAACGTTTCTCTGTTCAAATTTTACAATATCGTATTTTTAATCTCACTAACGGATTAAAACATTAAGTTAGAAAATATTGAATAATTTTTACTGTATGAATATAGAAATAGTTTATTATATGTCTGTCTCATATACACTATATACATAGTTCTCAAGTTCTTTCATTTCTAGTTCTCGTATTTGGACAGCTATATTACAACTTTTTAATGAGAGTATTATGTGGGTCAGATGAAACCTCATAATTTACCACAAAATTCTCTCATTCCTAAGGAGATTAAAAAGAACCAAAGAGCAATTTGTATTAAAGAGGATTATGTTATAACAATAACGTAATATTCTATGACAAATTATGCTGTAATATTATGCTGTAACATTATGCTATAACATTATGCTGTAACATTATGCTGTAACATTATGCTATAACATTATGCTGTAACATTATGCTGTAACATTATGCTATAACATTATGCTATAACATTATGCTATATCATTATGCTATAACATTATGCTGTAACATTATGCTGTAACATTATGCTATAACATTATGCTATAACATTATGCTGTAAGATTATGCTATATCATTACGCTGTAACATTATGCTATAACATTATGCTATAACATTATGCTGTAAGATTATGCTATAACATTATGCTATAACATTACGCTGTAACATTATGCTATAACATTATGCTATATCATTACGCTGTAACATTATGCTATAACATTATGCTATATCATTACGCTGTAAGATTATGCTATAACATTATGCTATATCATTACGCTGTAACATTATGCTATAACATTATGCTATAACATTACGCTGTAACATTATGCTATAACATTATGCTATAACATTATGCTATAACATTATGCTATAACATTATGCTATAACATTATGCTATAACATTATGCTATAACATTATGCTATAACATTATGCTATTACATTATGCTGTAACATTATGCTATAACATTATGCTGTAACATTATGCTGTAAGATTATGCTATAACATTATGCTATAACATTACGCTGTAACATTATGCTGTAACATTATGCTATAACATTATGCTATATCATTACGCTGTAACATTATGCTATAACATTATGCTATATCATTACGCTGTAACATTATGCTATAACATTATGCTATAACATTATGCTATAACATTATGCTATATCATTACGCTGTAACATTATGCTATAACATTATGCTATAACATTACGCTGTAACATTATGCTATAACATTATGCTATAACATTATGCTATAACATTATGCTATAACATTATGCTATAACATTATGCTATAACATTATGCTATATCATTACGCTGTAACATTATGCTATAACATTATGCTATAACATTACGCTGTAACATTATGCTATAACATTATGCTATAACATTACGCTGTGACATTATGCTATAACATTATGCTATATCATTACGCTGTAACATTATGCTATAACATTATGCTATATCATTACGCTGTAAGATTATGCTATAACATTATGCTATATCATTACGCTGTAACATTATGCTATAACATTATGCTATAACATTACGCTGTAACATTATGCTATAACATTATGCTATAACATTATGCTATAACATTGTACTATAACATTGTGCTATAACATTATGCTATAACATTATGCTATAACATTATGCTATAACATTGTGCTATAACATTACGCTGTAACATTACGCTGTAACATTATGCTATAACATTATGCTATAACATTACGCTGTAACATTATGCTATAACATTATGCTATATCATTACGCTGTAACATTATGCTATAACATTACGCTGTAACATTATGCTATAACATTATGCTATATCATTACGCTGTAACATTATGCTATAACATTACGCTGTAACATTATGCTGTAACATTATGCTATAACATTATGCTATAACATTGTGCTATAACATTACGCTGTAACATTATGCTATAACATTATGCTATAACATTACGCTGTAACATTATGCTATAACATTATGCTATATCATTACGCTGTAACATTGTGCTATAACATTGTGCTATAACATTATGCTATAACATTATGCTATAACATTATGCTGTAACATTATGCTATAACATTACGCTGTAACATTATGCTGTAACATTATGCTATAACATTATGCTATAACATTATGCTATAACATTGTGCTATAACATTATGCTGTAACATTATATGCTGTAACATTATGCTATAACATTATGCTGTAACATTATGCTATAACATTATGCTGTAACATTATGCTGTAACATTATGCTATAACATTATGCTGTAACATTATATGCTGTAACATTATGCTGTAACATTATGCTATAATATTATGCTATATCATTATGCTATAACATTATGCTATAACATTGTGCTATAACATTGTGCTATAACATTATGCTATAACATTATGCTATAACATTATGCTGTAACATTATGCTATAACATTATATGCTGTAACATTACGCTGTAACATTATGCTGTAACATTATGCTATATCATTACGCTGTAACATTATGCTGTAACATTATGCTGTATTATTATGCTATAACATTATGCTATAACATTAAGGTGATATGCTATGACAAATTATGATGTATATTCACAAGCATGTTTGCCCCTAATTTCCATTGATAAATGGTCTCCCCATTATATATTCATGGTTATGTTTAGTTACTCACTAAAATGATACATAATTGTAAATTACCTTCACTTTGGCTTGTTAGTCTTTTCTGGGTATTAATTTTGAATGTTGTTGTTGCATGTTTGCTTTACTAGCTCTTCATTTTCCTCTTCATTTTTCAGAGCAAATAAGCATGTTGCAATTATGATTAATGTGTTAATATGAACTAGACAGTAGACACGTTGTATCTTTCTTACGTGCTAAATGTTAGATTAGTTTTTATTTTCAAAATTGTGAAGTTAGGTTAGTTTTTTTCTTGAATGTTTACCTTAATTTTTCTTTATATATTTAAAATATGAGCTATAATTTATTTATATTTAAACTTTAAGAAATTATAAAAGGGCTTGATGAATTATTGCTCTTTTTTTTTTGTACTTTTCATCAATAAAAAATCCTCCTCCTTATTACTGAGCAGCAAAAACTTCCGCAATGCCTTTAAGTTCTATAGACACAGTGTTTATATTTAATACACATTTTTTATTGACAGTGATCAATACTTCTAGATATTAGAATGTAGTCTTTTAAACAGGGAGAAATTATTGTGGGGACATAGAAGATTAGAAGGATCCTCAGATAAGGGGTAAGTAATGAGTTATCGACCAGTTCCACATCTTCGGGCAAATGGGAAAAAAAATTATAATGATTATTATATCGCTGGTTATTATATTAATTAAGATATGATTTTTTCTGGTACAACCGAAGATTTAGAACCAGATTTGTAAAATAATATTCCTTTAATAAATCGTTATTTAGCAATATAAAATACTGTTATTTATCTAAATTATTACACATGTATTTTACTAAGAGTTTATTTATTTCCAAGAGTTATATAGATTTTCAGAAGAGGTCATTTCTTAAGAAGAGTCGCATCGATTTATTGCAAGACTTTCAAGTCCCGCACAAGTTTACAGTTCATATCTTATCCAAAGTCACAGCAGCAGGTGCAGTACTGCTCCCTGAGGTAACTAGAACATATCATGTCGCAGTCACACTTCAGTCAAATCTCATGTTAGATCCTCCCACTCCCTCACTTTCTACACATTGGAATGACTGCAGCAGGGTACAAACACCAATGGGAGACTTTGTGAATTTTCACATACAACTTTTAAAACTTTTTGTTTAACATAATTTTATACACTTGGTGAATTTTGGCGCATAAATTTTAACATATTTTCTTTAACCCATGTATGACACAGTCAAACACATGTAGTTAGAATTCATATTTTGACTGCAGTTGTTCCTTACGAGGCGAAACCAATTTCTACTCTTGTCTTTCACGTAAGTATAAAAACAAATTAGAATATAATTTAAATCCTTTCAGTTTCAGAAAACTTTATCGATTTCTCACTGTATTATAATATAGAGCATATTATGATATGCAACATCTGATGATCACATCTGCTCTAATTACTTAATTGTTGCCTACCGATAAATGTCACCATAATTATACCTATCTTCCTAACAGCTTGTCATCTTGAGTCACTGAATTGAGCTGACATGGATTATTTAGTCCGTGCAGTAAATCCATGCAATGGATCACATGGGATACAGAGTGGATGCAGGGAGTATCATATACAACAAATTGGTTGTATTGTATGCAGTCAATAGTGTGTGCAATCGTTAGTCTCAATAGAAACACTCAAATGATATATACCGATGTATGTAAACTTATACTGTGTATACATGTACAATAATTCGGTGCTATAAATTTATTTATTGAGCAATTTTATTCTTGAAACAACATTTTCTAGAAATGGACGATGGTCGATTTATAAAATATTATTACAATATCAATCTTCAAAATTGAAATAAATAGAAACTAAATTTAACATTTGGACTGAATTTTTTTTTCACTTTCTATATTGATTAATAATTTGTACAAATATTTTAGATTAGCGTTCGCAAAATTAAATAGAATTTGATTATAATTTTTTAATGTAGAAATGTCAAATTTAATTTTATAAGGTGAATTTTATCATTGATGATTGATTGGTTACAAAAAAAAACATATATAGGTTAAGATAAAATCAATTGACATAGGTATTCTATTTTAAAATCTTGTGCATAATGAATTTTTGTAAACAGAAAATGTAACCTAAAATTTTTTTTGTCTAATATTAAAAAGAAATAAAATAAAAGCCTCTTTTATTTAAAGAAATCAACCAATAAAATAAAAGCATCTTCTATTCAAGGAAATTAACCAATAAAATAAAAGCATCTTTTATACAAGGAAATCAATCAATGAAATAAAAACATCTTCTATTCAAGTAAATCAACCAATAAAATAAAAGCATCTTCTATTCAAGGAAATTAACCAATAAAATAAAAGCATCTTTTATACAAGGAAATCAATCAATAAAATAAAAGCATCTTCTATACAATTAAATCAACCAATAAAATAAAAACATCTTATATTCAAGTAAATCAACCAATAAAATAAAAGCATCTTCTATTCAAGGAAATCAACCAATACAATAAAAGCATCTTCTACCAAGGAAATCAACCAATAAGATAAAAGCATCTTCTATTCAAGGAAATCAACCAATACAATAAAAGCATCTTCTACCAAGGAAATCAACCAATACAATAAAAGCATCTTCTACCAAGGAAATCAACCAATAAGATAAAAGCATCTTCTATTCAAGGAAATCAACCAATAAAATAAAAGCATCTTCTATTCAAGGAAATAAAACAATAAAATAAAAGCATCTTCTATTCAAGGAAATCAACCAATACAATAAAAGCATCTTCTACCAAGGAAATCAACCAATAAAATAAAAGCATCTTCTATTCAAGGAAATCAACCAATACAATAAAAGCATCTTCTACCAAGGAAATCAACCAATAAAATAAAAGCATCTTCTATTCAAGGAAATAAAACAATAAAATAAAAGCATCTTCTATTCAAGGAAATCAACCAATACAATAAAAGCATCTTCTATTCAAGGAAATCAACCAATACAATAAAAGCATCTTCTATTCAAGGAAATCAACCAGTAAAATATTCTCTTCTTTAGAGCCACATGCAGTAGGTTTTTTATTTTATTTAATCTCTTGAATGGAACGAAAGTTTCGCACAAAATATTTCCTTTTTCGCTCATCGCAAATGAATGGACAATATTCGGGGAAATTTATATATTAATTTGGATTGGAAGAATTAAATGAGAATGCCTCGGTAAATAAAAATTAACAGTAAAATTAACTCCTCTTTGAATCTCACATTTTATTTGCTTGTCAATTTATTTATTAACTTCAATTGTATTATAATATTTTTTTAAATACTGTTATCAAACTTGACATGTTTCACTATCACACTCTCGAAAATACAGTCTACATGTAAGTTTAACGAATAATTAATTCATTTACTTGTTAACAATGGAGGAGTAGATCAAATGCATGAATAAATAAACGGTATTAAACACCGTACAATTACATCAGTTAATACTACAATAGCTTCCTAGATTAGTTAGTGCATTAAATATTTAGTTTATTACAGTGTATGCTGAATTAAATATACCTATTTAATATACAATCAAACCTCAACTTATCATCAAGATGAACTCTCAAGTACTTCGCATAACCTTTGACGTTTGGAAGAAGTGATTATCAGTATGGGAACACATCATGTATTTAGTCTTATTATTAATAATTTTAATCATATTGCTAATCAACCATTGATACTTTGATTATATTACATCGTGGACAGAATGGTGATCAGTTGGAGGTTTATTCTTAGTAAGTGTGCGTGTAAATAAACTATCTTACGCAAGAGAAATGAAGTCAAAATAATAGACAACAAAAAAGGAGATCCATATTACTCCCTTGTGATACCGAAAAAAATGAACAGAAGCTTAGGAGAGGAAAATACACCGCTGACACTTACAACTTAGGTAAGTTGTATATTCTGGCACATCAGAATCATGATTTGATATTCCAATTGGTGAACCAATGTGGCAAATGGTTTGTTAAGAATCAAGAGCCGTTGTGAATCGATCCCCAACTATCACCTCCGCCAATTCCCAAGTCACCCATCACTACTTTTATCACCAATCAAATCATTTATCAGAGTTCAAGTACGCTTTAGATCATTCGTAGTTCATGAAATTTATTTCGGCTTTTTTTTTTATTCTTCTCATTTTTGGTCTGAGGAAATTCATTACACCTTTTTAATACGCAATAATGTATATTGAATTTTAAAATTCCTATTTAATATAAAATTATGCATATTTTTTATACTTGTTTAATATTGAATAATGTATATTGAATGAAATATACGTCTATTAAACATACGATGATCAATATTTGTAGGTATTGGCAATGATACAAATTTATTGATTTTTTCATATAATTAAGATAATACTAGCTTTTTAGGATAGCCACAATTTTAGTGAGATAATAGAAGTGAAGTTTGTACCATACATGTAGAAAAGAGAAAAGTAAATTTGAACTCAATAGTAATTATAGATTATAAAAATGTCTAAAATTAAATTGAATGAAATTTTTATATTTTCTTTCACTAAGCAAAATAAAAAATTTTATTGATAATTTCAAATAAATTTCGATACCCAGTGTAAAGAATAAAGAAATTATTTATTATTTTCAGCATGTCAATTACGTGTTTTCATACATAGGGTAAGTTACGAATTATCGGTCGGTACTACATCATCAAATATATAAGAAAAAACTATATATAAATTATTAGTAGCACTGTGTAATAGAAATAATTTTATATTGTTTTTTCTTTTATGAGCGAAGTTGTAGTACTGACCGATAATTCGTAACTTACTCTAACAAGTACCAATATATATATATCAAAAAATCATTAATTTCTAGATCGATACTACACAGTTCAACGAATAAACGTAGAGCAACTTGGATACGACATCACCTGTTGACTTTGTAAATATTAGCCTGACGTCTTGACTCCAATTAAGATTTCTATTGTCCTATGAATGAAACGAAAGAAACGGGAGAAAAAGTTTCATCAACGATGTTTTGAACTCAATTTGATCCCAGTTTTTTTTTAAATTAGTGCTCATTAAAATTTTTTTTTTTTCACTATTTGAAGAAGACTGTTGAAAATTTTCAATTTAAAACAAAGTAATAAAAAATTGCTAATTGTATTGGAGTCTGTAAAAGGTAACATAAACACTATGGACTATTTTTTAATTTAATTATTGATCCTAATTTGTGTTGGTGACGTCACACGGTGGGAAAATACAGGCGATGCAGTAACTATAGATAGTAGAAGAGTATCTTTTGTTGGTTCTATATTATTTACAAATTCAAGTACGTAATATAGTTACATTTGTACTGATGTAACAATTAAATATTTTTTTATTTCGCAAAAGCCAAAATTAATAATGATTTTTTTTTAGTATTGAAATAATTGTGAACCGTACTTAGCCATGATATTACCATATACATATTACTTGTTTTTCCTTTTAATATATATTTTTTATTAAAAGTGTGACACACGGACAAACGGTTGGACATGGCTCTTCTGATGGTATAGTGTTTTTATTAAACTGTGTATTTTAATGTAATAACTATGACGTCACTACTTGACTCCTGTTTAAACACATTTCTATTCACAAAGTGATACAAAAGAATTGGAATGAATAAAATGACATTTTTCTTACAAGACTTTTATTTCTTTAAAATTTCATTCTCAGGAAACCTAAGTCTATCTTTTTTAACTTTTTCATTACAATATTATCTTAAATTAGATACATATATTAATATGGCTAATGCTATAGTTAAATAAAAAACAAATTGAATTGAACACAATCAATATGTCATATGTTAATCTGCTTTAACTTTACTAGTTGACCAGCATTAAGCAAATAAGAAAAATACACAAATTAATCAATTAAAAAATATGATAATTTCTGGGGAAATAGAGTGACGATATCACTCATTTCGTGATATGTTCTTACTTCTATTAACTTTAGCAAAGCATGCAAACTGTTAATTAATTCTATCGACAAACTAGAGCCAACTCTATACTTTTCTTTCACGCAAAAATATAATACAGTGTTCAATTTAACAATAGATTACTGTGTTGAATGCAATGAAAGAAGGAAAACTAGCAATTCGTTTTTTTATTCATTATATAGTGTATATGTAACAAATTTAGTCTCTACCTCTAAAATAATATGTAATTATAATTTAGATGACAGTAGACTATTTACACTCAGTTATAACTTAATAATTAATATATTATTAGTATTTATTTCACACACATTGCAAATTCACTTCATCGATTCAATTCAATAATAAGTGCCAATTAATTTATGTTTTTAAATACTTTAAAGGATCGACAGATGAGGGATTCCGTCCACCAAACTTTCTGAAAAATATTTAGAAAAGTTGTCCCTTTGCTAATTAAATTCTTTCTATGAGTTGCATTGAGTGGCCTCAAATAGAAGAAAGGATTCGAACTTCCCATTCGAATGAGGATTCGAAACTCTCCTTTCAATGGGGATTTGAACTTCTTGTTTTGGTGAGGATTCGAATTTCTAATTTTAATGAGGAATTGAATTTCTCATTTATTAGAAAATTTTCGAGCTTCTCATTTTATGAGGATATGAAATTATCATTTTTGTGAGGATTTGAACTTCTTATTTTGATGAGGATACAAACTTAAAATTTAATGAGGATACGTACTTATCATTTTGATGAGAATACAAACTTTTATTTTGATGAGGATACGAGCTTCTTATGTTGATGAGGATACGAACTTATCATTTTGATGAGAATACTAACTTATTATTTTGATGAGAATACTAACTTATTATTTTGATGAGGATACGAACTTATCATTTTGATGAGAATACTAACTTATTATTTTGATGAGAATACTAACTTATTATTTTGATGAGGATACGAACTTATCATTTTGATGAGGATACGAACTTATCATTTTGATGAGGATACTAACTTATTATTTTGATGAGAATACAAACTTTTATTTTGATGAGGATACTAACTTATTATTTTGATGAGGATACTAACTTATCATTTTGATGAGGATACTAACTTATTATTTTGATGAGGATACGAACTTATCATTTTGATGAGGATACGAACTTATCATTTTGATGAGGATACGAACTTATCATTTTGATGAGGATACGAACTTATCATTTTGATGAGGATACGAACTTATCATTTTGATGAGGATACGAACTTATCATTTTGATGCGGATACGAACTTCTTATTTGATGAGGATACGAACTTATTATTTCGATGAGGATTCGAACTTCTTATTTTGATGAGAATACGAACTTAAAATTTAATGAGGATACGAACTTATCATTTTGATGAGGATACGAACTTATCATTTTGATGCGGATACGAACTTCTTATTTTGATGAGGATACGAACCTATCATTTTGATGATGATACGAATTTCTTACTTTGATGAGGATACGAACTTAAAATTTAATGAGGATACGAACTTATAATTTTGATGAGGGTACGAACTTCTTATTTTGATGAAAATACGAACTTATTATTTCGAGATGAGGATTCGAACTTCTTATTTTGATGAGCTTACAAACTTATTATTTTTATGTATGAGGATATGAACTTCTTATTATAAAATTTATAATTTTATTACTCACCATTTTCATTATTGAGAATATATAAAAATGTTCATCATGGCCTATATGAAATATTCTTCAATCAAAAACAAATAATTATATATTCAAGATATTTTTAGTAACTCAATTTTAGACGAACAATTTTGAGATACAAAATTCTCTTTCTCTAAGTGCATTGTAAATAATTAGCGCAGGTGCATTAACATCGCACTATAAAATGAAAAAAAAAAGAAAGAAAAAAGGCAATAGAGTTGATCAAAAAATTTCATCAAAATATATTTTAAGGTAAAAATATCGCAGATTTTTTGAAAAAAGTTATGGGTAGCAAAGATAATATTCGTAATATTCATTTTATGTGAGAAATAGTAGTACGAGGATTAAATATATATACATGAATTACATCTAGTGACAATTTGAGAATGAAATTCAAACAGATTAAAATTCATAAATCATTTAAACATCTAATTACCTTCACAGAATGCGGGAAGGTCATATTTTCATCGGAATTTATTTATTTATCATCTTGTTATTCGCTTAACTGAAAAAGTGTTCAATCAAATTGCCTGAAATTTGATGAAACGATTGGTCCATGTCCAGTGACCTGCTGATAGACTTTTGGGAGTGACCCGGTCAAAGGTCAAGGTCACGGTCATATATAACTCAAAAAGTATTGAACCATATTGCATGCAACTTGGTGGAACGATTGGTCAATATGCAGGAACCATTTTGATATATTTTGGGAGTGATAGGGTCAAAGGTCAAAGATCAAGGTCAAAGCCATTTCTAACTCAAAAAGTATTCAACCAAATTGTCTGAAATTTGATGGTACAATTAGTCAATGACCAGGAACGATCTAGTAGAATTTTGGAAGCAATCCGATTATAGGTCAAGGACAAGGTCATTTATAACTCAAAGAGTATTGTACCATATTGCATGAAACTTGGTGGGACGATTGGTTATTATATGGATAGCAGTTTCATTAATTTTGGGAGAGAACGAGTCAAAGCGGAGGTGAAGGTATGCGCTCTATTGAGTGCACATAATCTAGTTCTATATCTTTTACCGTGGTATATTGGTTTGTGGGACCAAAGAAGATTAAGAAGGACAACACACATAATCTTCTGTGGCCCACAATAACTTTCTCTCTATTTTCCAACTAACCATTCAACTGCTTATAACTATACAATTTAATTTTTATAAACTAAGCAATGAAAGTATTATAATACTTTGAATTATATGAATTAAAAAAGACATTGGTCAACGTACAAATTATTGTGAGATTGAACATTAATTCGAAATATGAGCCTAAACTTTAATAAATGAGTAAAGTTTTCGATACACAACTTCAGTTATTTGCAAGATATTTTATTTCACGTTAAATTCAATGGAGGTCAATAGAACACAATTTATAATTGTTTGAAAGATTTCTTGTAAAAATATTCTTCCGTAAAAAAAGGTGAAAATGCTGTCCATGGAAAGAATTTTTTTTCTCTTTCTTTAAATATGCATTACGCTTCTATAGATTTCTTATATCAATATATGTAATCAATAAAGGTCGAAAGCGAACAGTAATTTACTATGCATACTAATATCACCCTTGGATAGTTAGTACATAAGACTCCCATTAGCCTATCGCACTTCAAACCAAGTCAATTCATTAATAATTGCAACAGAGATTAATTCTTGAGTAGCTTTAATTAATAAACAAATGAATTAGTTAGCAATTAAATTATTTAAGAGTAATTGAGGTGTTAATCTTCAAAATGATCTGTTTTAATTATTAATTAGAGATTTTAATTATATATTAACATTTGCGAAATAGAAACAAAAGTTATAACATTATTTAAATCTTCAAGATTATAACTTATACGCTTATTTATAGAAAGTTATGATCTTGAGAATGAAAGTGTTATTATTTTTATTTAAAATTAAATAACCACTTTGATATGTATATAACTTTTATATCAATTTCTCTTTTTTTCAGAAAGATTATTTAAACTGAACGTTGATGTTATTTTCTTGCAATCTTTATATTCCGATAAAATAACTTCAATGTGGATTTAATATACATTCTTTACACTATGGAAATCCCTTTGAGTATAAACCGTTTCAATCAACATTTTTCATTGATACCAAAGGGAATAAATTATATGATTTAATCAATTATTATATATAAAATAAACCTCTACCAACGTGATGGAATGAATCAATTCTAGGCAATTTTTATAGAGGCAAAAGAAAATAATATCTCTAGATAGTCACTATGGTGATAAAAGTAGAAGATTTTATATGAATGGAATATAACATTTGAAAACTGTAATAATTCCAAGAGTACAGGTAAAGCTTGTACAACTCATGCACAGTACATGTACCGGAAAAATGTCCTACCGATCAGCGTTCGTTGTAACGATACATTATTTAGTTTAGTTGGAGATTTTAACTTTTTAAGTTTTCTTTAACAATATTTCAAAGAAACGCTAATGAAGGTAAACAATCTCAGATAATCATCAAAGAGAAATTTTAAGGAAAATCTTATAATATGTATATAACTTACTTATATAAATGTACAAAATAAAAAGGTAGGTATATCTGTATCTGTTCTAAAATATAGAATAGTTACCCCTCTATTTATTTTCTATAGAACTTTTCGAATCAAAGAAAATTTATAGAGAATGGGTAACTATATCAAAATACTTAAAAAATCTTAAAACAATACACTATAATGTTTAATGTAATTTTATAAATTGTGATATCTCCGAATATAATAAATGTTCGACTATATACTTGCTAGACGGATAAAAATATGTTATAGAATATAATATCAAAGACGTCGTTGTAGCGATCTGCAGTCCACTAGAACGAATAATTTTTGTCCTAGGTAGGGGGTGTACTTTCAAAGATCATCAGATGTAAGAGCTTTACCTCTATATCCAAGTACTTAATTACTTCACATCCTTTACTAGTAATTTTATTTGAAAAGAAATTAAAATAGTGACAATTATTTCTTTAATCTATAGAGTCTAAACAAACAAATTAGATTCCTGAAAATTTCAGGAATTTCCCTTGGAATATTATTCGAGCAGAAATTATAATTAGAAGAAAATATTGAGTTTATGTTATAAAGTTCATAGCTTACATCATTAAAATAATTCATGAGACCATATTAATTTTCTAATTTGTCCAAGGTAGATTGGCTAATATTTATTTTATTCATATTTAGTAATCAGGTATTATATTTTGAATGATTACTAACATTATAAATTTTATAATAATACTAAAATCAATTAATTTATTATATTTAATTAATTTCTATTGTTAAAATAAGAACCTAATAAATTTGTTAGTTTATTTGAATCATCAGTACAGTAAACTGAAATGGAATTCTAATTTGATTTATTTGGAAGAAGTTATTAATACAAAGATTATCTACTTACCGTTGTAGATTGGTAGATGTTGGAAGAAGTTATTAATACAAAGAATATCTACTTACAGTTGTAGATTGGTAGAAGTTGGAAGAAGTTATTAATACAAAGATTATCTACTTACCGTTGTAGATTGGTAGATGTTGGAAGAAGTTATTAATACAAAGAATATCTACTTACAGTTGTAGATTGGTAGAAGTTGGAAGAAGTTATTAATACAAAGATTATCTACTTACCGTTGTAGATTGGTAGATGTTGGAAGAAGTTATTAATACAAAGAATATCTACTTACCGTTGTAGATTGGTAGAAGTTGGAAGAAGTTATTAATACAAAGAATATCTACTTACAGTTGTAGATTGGTAGAAGTTGGAAGAAGTTATTAATACAAAGATTATCTACTTACCGTTGTAGATTGGTAGATGTTGGAAGAAGTTATTAATACAAAGAATATCTACTTACCGTTGTAGATTGGTAGAAGTTGGAAGAAGTTATTAATACAAAGAATATCTACTTACAGTTGTAGATTGGTAGATGTTGGAAGAAGTTATTAATACAAAGAATATCTACTTACCGTTGTAGATTGGTAGATGTTGGAAGAAGTTATTAATGCAAAGAATATCTACTTACCGTTGTAGATTGGTAGAAGTTGGAAGAAGTTATTAATACAAAGATTATCTACTTACCGTTGTAGATTGGTAGATGTTGGAAGAAGTTATTAATGCAAAGAATATCTACTTACCGTTGTAGATTGGTAGAAGTTGGAAGAAGTTATTAATACAAAGATTATCTACTTACCGTTGTAGATTGGTAGAAGTTGGAAGAAGTTATTAATACAAAGATTATCTACTTACCGTTGTAGATTGGTAGAGTTTAGAAGAAGTTATTAATACTAAGATTATCTACTTACAGTTGTAGATTGGTAGAGGTTGGAAGAAGTTATTAATACAAAGAATATCTACTTACCGTTGTAGATTGGTAGAGTTTAGAAGAAGTTATTAATACTAAGATTATCTACTTACAGTTGTAGATTGGTAGAGGTTGGAAGAAGTTATTAATACAAAGAATATCTACTTACCGTTGTAGATTGGTAGAGTTTAGAAGAAGTTATTAATACTAAGATTATCTACTTACAGTTGTAGATTGGTAGAGGTTGGAAGAAGTTATTAATACAAAGAATATCTACTTACCGTTGTAGATTGGTAGATGTTGGAAGAAGTTATTAATACTAAGAATATCTACTTACAGTTGTAGATTGGTAGATGTTGGAAGAAGTTCTTCGTGATGTCGGAGCTGAAGATGCCCTCATTTTCCCATCTTCTACGACTCCAAGCCATTGCATGGAACCTACGGAATGATAGAAAAGCAATTACATATTTGAGTCCAGATACTGAAATCATTACATACATTTGTCATCCATTAACATCAATTATAAGGAGGCCGGTAAATTCAACAGCTAAAAATAATACCGCGAAAAGTTCCACCAGCGGTTAGTTCCATCAAAATTCCACCATTTTGAAAATAATGCGCGGTATATGTATATAATTGAAATTCGATAGTTTAGAAATGTAAGCTCCAATTTATGTATAATGAATGAATTGTGTGCTATCATCATATGTGGTAATTATTACCGTTACATTTCTGAACTATTGAACTAATAAGATGTTCTGCGAGGACTGTTTTCAGGTTACCATCAAAAATAATATTATAATCAGTTAAATTAGATGCTATACATTATGTAAATTAAACCCCTGTAGTTTTCCACAGTGGATTATTGCAGCGATGAAATTACCCGTAGTGGATTCTTCCAGCGGTGGAATTTTTCAGCGGTGAAGATTTTTCCGCGATGGAATTTTTCAGCAATGGAATATACCTAGAATCCATTAATAGCGGAGGTTCAAAATCTTGGAACAGTCCAAATAATTAAAGGTTTCAAGACTTATTTTCCTTGTTATGTACGAAATAATTTGCAAAACAGTATTAAAAATGTTTTGAAGAGCACAGAGAAATTCATTTCTGATTGGTATTACTTACTGAATCACTACTTAAGTTCAGTATAGTTGTCATACATCTGCAAGCAAATTTTAACCTTAGAAAATATAATGCATCTTCAATCAACAAATTGTCCTGGATATTGGAGTACAAAATTAATCTGCAAAATTGGTATAATGATAATAATGAAGTTTATTATATCAACTTTCAGTTTTTTAAATACATACATACATTTTATAACGGATAATTTACTTGAATGAAGAAAGCTCTAAAGTAATTTAAAAAATATATTGGGCCTATGAAAAATCGATTGCAATATACAATCAATGTTATTAATATTTATATATATTTAGATTTTTATGTATCAATTTTGTGACATTAATCAAGTATTCATAATAAATTTTGCAAATTATTTTACCTAAACCGATTTAGCTATCAGGCAGCCCTTAATAATTCTAGAGACCGAAACTAAGTCACTGTTCCACGTACCGTAAACTAAGCATTATAGACTTGAGATTATAGAGTTAAGTACAATTAATACCCAGCTATGTTATTCCACCAGCCAGCGAGTGTTCGGTGTGTAATAGCTTCGAAGTTTTAGAAACATGAGCGAATGAGAGCTAAGATTCCATTTCCTGATCCTCTAGCAGGATGAAAACAAGTTTGGCTTTTGGGGGCTGTTTGCTTAAAGTCTTTATAACGAGCTCAAAAACAGGATCATTTCTGCTCTTTCAACAATCAACCTTCCAGAATTAGCAGGAGAAAAAGAAGGGGCGAGTTCTTTAATTTGATGAAGGTGAGGAGTATTGCAGTATTTATGTACTACAGATTCACCCTTGGTAGAGAAAAAATTAATTTATAATTTGTAGCGGGAGAAAGTATATTATTTGAAGCCTAGGTAATAATTGATTAATGTTTAATATGAATTTCATACTAGATATTTTAATTCAGTGTGATGTTTACTTTGCTAATAATTATTGTACAATTAAATAGCTATACTAATACTTTAAATTCTGGCTTTTACACAGTTCTAATCCTATTTAAAAAAAAACAGTTTACAGACAAGCCTACCAGAATCATTAGTCAACAATAGACTAAATTGCTCTTAGTTTTGAAAATGTGAATCATAAATCTTTTCATGAAATAAATCATCATCTAACTCACTGGTGATTTCTGGCCCATAAATAGGAAATATTAACTAGTTAATTAACGATTCCCTTATCTCTACCTGGATGTCTCTATGGTGCAATTAAAAGGAGATGTATTCCCTATCAGTAATTATCAGCGCTCATTGATTATGCTATAAAGCTATACTTTCTCATCGATGTAGTGATGTGAGAAACTGTTTATTATATTATTTAATAAGTGAAGCGGTACATTTTACTGCTACAGTATTATCGTTTATGATTACCTACAAATAAATGCATGTGATTCATTTTTGGTTAGATTACTGATCTTCTCCATAAATAAAGTATTATTTTTATGCTGCAAACGGTTTTTCTCTATCATATACTGTTTGATTTTCTTGATTGATTCCTTTATTGGTTTCATTCAAATTTTTCAATTTGTTCTCATTGTATTAATACTAGTTTTCAAATTTCCTCTTCCCATTGGATTTTATCACCCCAAATATTTGGCATAAAATAATACTCTTATTCTTCTAATTTACAATCTGAAACACCAATAATTTTCATATTGTTCGAATGTATTTGGTTTGAAAGTGCATAGATCCCGAAACTACTTGATCAAACGAATGACTTTTATTGCATTTTCTGGTCCATTCAACCAGAATTTATGACACACGTTTCCGGGATTTAGAATCTGGTATCCTGTTCCATGACTTCCTGTATGTAAATCCAGATGACTTCACTGTTGAATGAAATAAGAAAAACGCAGGTAATTCTCTAACAATTCAATTCATATCTCTGTAAGCCATTGAGGCTTCTATGCAGAAGTTGTCTTTAGTGATAAATAAAAGGCAATGGCTCCCATAAACCCGTAACTATTTTGCTTGGTACTATTTAGTTACTCTTTAAACTGTTACGTTCTTTTTGATACTCTTAACTACGAGGACTTAGGGTATTTGTGGTTGGTAAGTTCGTATAGGCGTTCACAATTGCCCCCTTTTCATTTTTCTAACCCATCCATACGTGAATGAGTCACAGAGTATCTTTCATGTATTGACATGGTATCTTTTCTGCATACATGAGCATTATCAATGAATGGTGGTACATTATTTGTTCGTATAATTAAATTTGTTTTTGCTGACCTCTTCTTCGAAGTATTTTGTATTTTTCCAATGGTATTAGAGACATATGCTTTAAAATTCTGTAGCAAACGATGAACTCCTATCTTCTTATCAATACCCTCCTGTTATATAGGCTATAAAACTTCTATTAAAAACTTACATAAATCTACTTTACAGCTTCATAATGAGAGTTTATAAAATATTTACATCATTTATAGTTACGACAGTTCATTATTCAACTATTTTATAACTTTTTGGTAGAGTTTAAATTTTTTTCTCTATTTTAAAAATTGTTGACATAACTTTTTATTTCTCTATAGAAATAAAATAAATTTCTCATAATTTTTTTAATTATTACGATAATAATATAATGTAATCGCTGATTGTACAAATTAAATTATTGAACAGTCAAGAAAATAATTAAAACAATTAAAAGGGAGAATAGGGTAAAATCTAACGAAATATTCCCTTATCATATTGGGTAAAGGATCTATCTACAGTATATAGATTCGAGGATGTAGGGACACTGTAAGGGGCCGTACACACGCAGGGATTTTTAAATCTTTCCACCAGACTTTTTCCTATTCTCCTCCTACTTTTTCCACGAGAATATAAGAAAAAACGATTTAATTATTATTTATTTTAGTTGGTATCCATGATACCTTCAGGTATCATGGATACCAACTGAAATAAATAATAATAGATTTTTCATATATTTTCTTGGAAAAACTAGGAGCTTAGCAAAAAGTCTGGTGGAAAGATTTAAAAAAACCTACTTGTGTACGGCCCTTAAGGAGTTCAAATTAACACAAAATCAGTGCAGTCAAATTTCGTAGCAGTTCAGTGATATAGTAAATATATTACAATTTTTTCTATTTACATTATATTATATCTTTCAATATATCATTCATACGCTGTAAATAACTTACATGAAATTAATTATTGTATCGATGTAACAGAAATGGCCCTAAAAAACGACAAAAATAAGTTTAAGCAATTATGTTAATAAATTGAATATAAATTCAACATTTCGGTGGATATAAAAAGAGGTTCAGGAGAAGACTTAGTTTGATTTTATCTGCATTTAAAATAATAAAACCTTGTTAAAAATTAATAAAGCTATTTACAGTAGAACTCCTCTATAGCGAACTCCTCTATAGTGAATGTAAAGTCCTCAGTAAGAGAACTACTTGATAGATTCTTCACCCTATTTTCCATTGAGATATTTCTAAAATTGTCAATCAAAAGAAAAAAAAATAATTCTAGTATAACATAAATATGCTTTTTCTCAATAAATGATATTTGCTTAATTCCTTTCAATCTTCAATAGAAATTAGAATAAATAGATCTGATGGGAATTGGCTTGCATTTGCTTCCCTCATTCTACAGTAAAGTCGTCTAGATTTACATACGGAAGGTAAATTGAACAGGATACCAGAGTCTTAATCCTAGGAAAAGTTTATTTTGAATTCCAGTCAAATCGACCAAATATGTAAGGGAAAGGATTTTCCACCCAACATTTCTCTCTGAAAATTTAATATTGTAAATTAATCTTTAATAAATTTATGAAAAGATTAATCTTTTTCAATTTATTTTGAAATTGATCTTTAATCAATTATTATCGAAACAATTCTCCAGTTATTGTTAGTATAATACTATAATTTACCTAAATAAATGAACTAATTAACTCATTTTACCTGTTTTAAAAGGAGAAAAAAATTTGCTTTTCTTTAATCAAGAAAAATTAATTTAGAAATATATTCAAACAAAATGACACAAATCGGAGATAATTAGTATATTAATGATATCTAATAATATGATTGAAATTTCATACACTGATTATAATCAAAATTGTTCAATTTGGTAACTGATTGATTTAAAAATAGGAAAATACTGTCATTGATTCAGAAATGGTCTCAAATTACGTAAAATGTTTTTTGATTTACCAAAAGAATTCGTCTCTGCATGAAGATACAAATAATATTCCACTGTACAGTTATGAGCTCCTATAATGTAGAAGCTCATATAATATCTATTTCAAGTCAATACAAATAATATTCCTCTAGGGATGAGCTCTTACGGTGAAATATTCATATAATATCTATTTCTAGTCAATACAAATAATATTCCACTGGGGATGAACTCATACTGTGGAAAATATTCATACAATATCTATTCACAGACAATACAAATAATATTCTAAAATATGAATAATATCATAAATGATTTGACACATTCGAAATTCAGTTGTTCGCTTACATTTATCGAAATCATGACAAGTAAATTCAATTAAAATATTATAGGAATTCTGCAGTTATTTTTTTAAAAATTTATTGCCAAACATTTTAAAATTCAAATATACATACATTTTCTTAAGTTTACGTCGCAGTTAGTAATATATAACATTTTATTACGTTTTTTAAAATAGTTATTAGTAATTTTCAAATATATTTACAATCAGCAGGCGATGAAAGGAAGAAGGATAGTCTTAACTATACTTAAACTTTAACGTTATATACTTTTCTGTGTGTACAACTTCTTTCCTGACTATAAAAAGTTTAATTACTCTATTCAACCCATTTGGACCATAAAGTGTCCTGTAAATGTAATAAGTTGCAGCAATAAAATCTTCATAGTTATTGCAATCTCGTAGTTTTTCCTAATTACATTAGAACTTTATGTGATACTAAAATATTAAAATATATTAGATCTAACAGTGGGATTTATTATTTGGTTATTTTAATTAAAACGTGAATTCGAAAGCAATCTTTTGAAGGAATAAAAAATGGTTTTAGTTTCGGTATTAATTTTATTTACAGTAATTCTTGAATAAAATTTACAAAAAGACAGGGGAATAACAAAATCTTTTCTATTTACTAGAAAAATTTTCAAGTTAATCTAAAAGTCATAGCAATTAGAATAATGGAGAATATTAATTCATATTTCGCTCTTTTGTGACATTGTTGTCATAATTCAGAAATAGGTATTTTTCTTGAAAGGTATTTTAATAAATTAAAATGGTCAAAATTTCCCAAAAACATTTTAACATTTAAAGTTAATAGAAATGAGAAAAAACAATACATTTGCTAAATCGAATATCGTTTAAACATATATATCTTTTTGAAATTTTGACATTTTATATTATTTTGAAAATTTGACATTTATGTTATTTTGAAATTTTGACATTTGTATTATTTTGAAATTTTGAAATTTGTATTATTTTGAAATTTTGACATTTATATTATTTTGAAATTTTGACATTTATATTATTTTGAAATTTTGACATTTATATTATTTTGAAATTTTGACATTTATATTATTTTGAAATTTTGACATTTATATTATTTTGAAATTTTGACATTTATATTATTATGCCATTAGGACATTTAACCTCTCTAGCGGTCAATTTTTGAGCTAAAATTATGAGACTTTTAGCTAAAAATTTATCATTTGAAAATAATAATATAATATAGATTACTCGATATGACATTTCTTTGAGTTATGACACCGTTTTTGCAAACAACCGATTTAATATATTAAATAAATTAACGGTGAAAAGAAAACAGTAAAGGTGATTACTGGAAAGATAATATAAAGTTATTTGAAGTTGAAAGACTAAATAGTATATAATGTGTCTAAGGTTAAACTAAACAATGAAGAAATACGTCAATGTTAACGATTGTATTACTTATATCCATGGATGGCACAAAAAAAAATAATAGTAAATACTAAAATAAACACACACATACACATAAATAAATTTTATAGTAACCATTTTGTTTGTGATATCTTTAAAACTTTAACGTTTCCTAATTATATAAATAGATCTTGTTGTCAATTTTTCTTCTGGTTAAATAAATGTCACAGCCCATTCTTTTCTGTTCATTAATTTTATTTCCTGAATTCGCCCGTTTATATGAAAAACATTAATGCACTTATGAAGAATAGTTACGACTTTGAAAATATTTTAGATAATGACTACGAGGCAATTTTATCCTGAATCCAATATGTACAGGGTAGGGAACATAGGAGCAGCCATTTTTTAACAGTTGACTCTTAATCTTCATTCTTTGTAAATACTGTATATAATTCATTGTATTTTCTTTCAAAGTTATGTCCCCATTGTGAGATTTAATAAAGATTTATTATTGTTATTGCTACTATTATTATTATAGAATTACACACCAATTTGCAATTACTTGAAACATGTAAATTAATCTGCCAGCTACAATACGTTAATAGTTACAGGAAATGCATAAATTGTTATGCAATTAATAATATTAATATTAATTATACAAGTTAAGATATTGAGAAGGCTCGTTTGATTTTTTGTTGATGCAGGCGTTCTGGTCGTGGATTGTAATCGTTTTCAATATTGTGAGGTCAACTATGTTATTATTGGTATGAATAATTTTGAAAGATGACAGCATTACCGGTGGTGCTACAGGAGATGATCAGGAAAGTCGGTTTTGAGGTGACTATGGATGCAGTGTTACATTTGTAAGTTGCTCTTACAATAATAATTGGAATGATTTTGAAGATTAAAATCGATGAATTTAGATATGAAAGATATTGATCAATTTAAGAAATTGATTTTTAATATTCTGAAAGGTCGTAACACGTCTATATATTAATTACAAGGTTTTACAAAATTAATAATTTAACATGATAATTTGATTTAACAGGAAAACTATATTAATTCCCTAAAGATTGGATAATGTTGCTACACAGATCTCAAAATACAATTTTATTGCTACTCCACGTACGTTGACTCCGAAAGATTCTTGCTGGGAGAAACTGAAAATAAATTAGGCTGACTTGTAGTATGGGGTGTTGGTATTATCTTGGTTGTAGTTTGTTGGTTTCACATTCTGCTTGACTATTGATCTAAGTTGTTTTTGTCCAGCTTAAATTTTTCAATTCAACTATATCATTTTCTCTATTGTTGTTTTCAAGCGGTATATGCTATTCACTGCCTTGTATAAATGTATATTATATAATAATATAATCATCAGTTATTGCTAATGGATATTGATTGTTTACTAGGATTGTTTAATGCTAATGAATTCTTGCCCGAGGGAATCCCATGTTGACTAGTATTTCAGTTCTCTATCTATTGAACTCTTGATAATTGAAGAGTTAGATAAGGCACTTAATTGTTGTTGAAAATGGCAATAAAATAGCTGCTAAAAGTGGGAAATAAATAGCAATATATTAATTAGAAATTAAATAGAGTTCTCTTCTCATTTTTAAGATCTTATTTCAAGAAAATTGGAGGTCGAGAAGACTTTGTTTATCATTATAACCCCAAAAAAATGTTTAATGAAAAATCTATTGTTCATGTAATGACTTAATTTTTACGAATTTATATATATATTAAATACAATAAGTTTAAATTTTAAATCGGAGATTATACATTTAAAAAAATCAAGAAATGGAAGTGATGTATGATAAAAACTCTTAAATGCAAGTATATAAATTCTTCTCTGGCAATTACTGCATTATAAAGGGTAGGCCTCCCATATATCTCCCATAGAACTGCCTTGAAATCTAGCATGTTTTACACAGTTAATGTAGTTTGCCTATGACGTCATCCAATCAAACTGTAATGGGAATCTTTTCAATTGATCAGAAATTTCAATTTACTTTTACTGGAGTAGGTCGATCACTCAAATTAACATCCCAGGAATAATTAAAAAGCAAGAAGAGATTTATTTGTCGACTTGGTGATGGGAAAATCAATTGCAGGATTTAACCTTTCGCTACCATTGGGTTAAATGTCACAAACAAACTTTAAATACATACTATACTTTTCAGATAATTTAAGATATTACCTAAGTTCCAGAACAGAATATTTACACAAAAAATAATAATTTGGTAACGAAAGGGTAAAGCCTTGAGAATATCTACATAAACATCAGTAATTATTTCTTACTTCAATTTAGTTATATATTTAAGTACAGAAAAGTGTTCGTATTTTGTATATCAAATATATATTTAGGCCCAATTATAAAAAAAAAATTAATTAAGTTCTGAAATACATTCATATAATGACATGTTTGTAAATTAATTTCAATGACATAATATCATAAAAATTACGAATTTTGTGACATAATCTTGTTCAAAAATAAAAAATCTATAGCATTGTGATAGTATTTAGTAAACTTTATTTAATTTTACTTTAAATGATTACTTTACTGTAAATGATTACTTTTACTGTAAATGATTACTTTTACTGTAAATGATTACTTTTACTGTAAATGATTACTTTTACTGTAAATGATTACTTTTACTGAAAATGATTACTTTTACTGTAAATGATTACTTTACCTGTAAATGACTACTTTACCTGTAAATGATTACTTTTACTGTAAATGATTATTTTACCTGTAAATGATTACTTTTACTGTAAATGATTACTTGTACTGTAAATGATGCTCCTACATTTCATTATAATATAGATATTTCAGCGGTAAGTAAAAATTATCAAAGATTTTCTGTTCTCCACATGAGTTCAATTTAAATAGAGTGCAATATCCAATTGCAATTATAGTGTTAGTTATTTGTGTTTGGGCTAGCAAAGCCACTTTGAATCACATTGAGGATTAGTAACGAAGATTACAATGTATTACATTGTATTATGATACCAATTGCATTTAGATACAATACATATTTAATATCTAGAACAAACATGATTGCTTATCTAATGTAAAGGGAGTGTATAAACTAAATTCCAATTTAAATTCAGGGTTTGGTAAATTTCAGTTTCATTGAAATACGTACGAAATATATTCATTTCTCAATTAACCTCACTTTTATATTTTATATATTCATAAAATTCAGAACAATTTAACAACTATATATTCTTATTTCCAAAATATGTTTTTAGAAATAACTTTACTGTGTATTAAATAATAGCTTCATGTAAATGATAACCTAAGTAAAGGTGATGATAATTTTAACGGTTTTTTGTTGATGTATGTACTGAAAATTAGGTAGTCCAAATCATCAAAAAAATAAAAACACAGTGGTAGATAATATCAAAATTTTGATAACGAAATTTAAAAAATCAATGAATAATTATAAAGCTATAGTTTATATCAAAGATCCAGTATTTTTGAAATGGAAGATGCATGTAAGTATTTCAATTGAAAAGAATACAATTGGAATATATTGGATGATATATAATTATATTAAAATATAATATTATAAAATATTTCAGTCCGTCTGTCTGTCTGGCCAAATTATATCGCGTCTTGCTGGATGGTTAATTTCTATATTTTTGGGTCACGTGACTGGTAATCTGGCTTCAGTTCCATTGATTAATGATACAACTGAAACAAAATAGGGTTCTACACCGTCGTTCTCACCGTCCAGCAATCGCTGCAACACTACCTCTCATTAGTGTTTATCATAACTCAATGGCTTATGTCCCTTTCACACTTGCGTTTCTCAACGTCGCCTTTAAAAAAATGCTCATGGCAAAATTGTTAGCTACAATTGATTTTAACGGAGTACTTCACAAGTACGTTTCTTTCACCAGCATTTTTTCTAACGCAAGTGTGAAGTCTGTCTTCACGAAGTCTTTGATATATTTAAATGAAAAAAAAATTATTGTTATATCATGGCTATGATTCATAACTATATTAAAAACCATAGTTTAGCTTTTGACATTAAAAAAATACTTCGATTAAATTAGTATATGAACATGTATTATGTATTGATAATCTATACTAATATACAAAAAGCAATGTCAGTTGGCCCGTCCATCACAAAGTGTATTTATAAATTAATTATTCAATGTGCTCATCAATACATATTGTAGCATTGTAATCATAATGATATTTATTGAAAAAAAATCACAAAATTTTAATATAAAGTCATAACAATAACTGTCGATAGGTCACTTTTTGCATCAAAACTAATTACAAAGCAATAAAATCACTTACACATTTGATAAAATTTCAATATAATTAGCATGTTTTAACTATAATCAGTAAAAATAAATAAAATACATCGTGAAACTGCAATATAGCACTATAATTATCTTAGTTCTTCCATTCATTTTACGTCATATATTCAATTATACATGTTAAAGATTTATTATATCTGTCAGTGCAGTAAGATGTTTTGAACTATTATATATTTAATATATAACCTTTAATATCAATTGAATTCTCATTGTATTAACAAAATAAAGCAGTAGTAATATTTTATTATCTACATAAATAAATATAATACGAAACTATATTATATAGATATTTTATAGCATTGAACTTATTTTTCTCTAGATTTAAAACAAGTAATGAAAAGAAGTAATTATAATTCTTTATTTGAATTATAATACATAGCGTTTGCTGGAATTATTAAAAATCATATTCATAAATTAGAGCTTGATTGGTCAATCGATGATATTTTTATATCAGTTTAACCCGCTCTAATTAAATAGTTTATACTCGTAAGAGTACAGTTAAGTATTTTATATCGATAATGAAAGAGCCACTAACTTATTAATGACTGGATATTGGTGAGCTTCAATTTAATCATACTTAATTATTAATATCAGATTGATTGAATAAAAATTAGCGAAGGAATAAAAACGTAAGTAAATGAAAGAGGCTGAAAATTGGTTCCCACAGGATGGTGATAAAAGAAAAAGTAAATCAAATACTATTAGTTAGCTCCATAGACTTAAAGTTGGAATTCAATTTCAGTCTACGGTAAAGAGTAAGAATATTTGATTTACTCCTACTATTTCCTAAATATCATATTAACAAAATTACACTTAATTATAACTTACTGAATTCAATTTTTTGAAATAACAGAATAAATGTAACCGATTTAAGGTTTCGAAAAAAACAAAAACCGAAAACTCTAGGTGGCATTTTTGTTCCAATACACACCAATCTCAAGTCAATCCCTCTAAGAAGTTGAATCTTACGAATTGATTCCTTAGGTATTATTATTCTGAATATCGATGTTACTATTCCACTCGATTGTTTTGATAGTGACTTTGAGAAACATTTGAACAGTTCGCTTTGTTCACCGAGAGTACACCTCTTCCTTTTTAACAATGAAACAGGACAATTGAAGTAGAGAATTATCGACTATGATATCTGGAAAAGGATCACAAACATCCATTCTAATAAAATCCATCGTGCGCTCATTTCTATATCTTCCGCTCAAAAAATACAAAATTAGGAAATATAGAAAAATATAAATTACAACCGAGTCAGTTACTGCAACGAAGCCGCTAGGTGCAACTCAACCGTCTAGTACGACCATGGCTTACTTAAAATGTATATTAAATAAGCCATGGTTCGATCAAGTCATTTAGTGTGACGAAAAATAAATGTTTATAACAAAAAAGTACTTTTAGGAACTAAAAATACCAAGGGTACCTAAATAGTTAGTAAATAATTAAGTTATTAACTCAATATTATTTGAGGATTAACAGAACTTGCTCGTTCATTATACGGATGACAGCATTGAAATATATTCAGATTACAATATTCAAATATTACACTAGTTTGAAGTTTGCATTTAATTTGAAGTCGTTTTCTTTGGTCTACAATTTATAAATTTAATAAGAAAGAAGTAATCCAATTAGCCAATATACAAGGTATATTATCAACATGAGGAATTTAACCATGATCGATACGCACGGGAATATATTTATATGATTTTTAATTCTTATGTTCTTCTTTATATGCATTCTATCCATAAAATTTATACGTCTATGTGGCCGGTATGTAGAAAATAGATTAATTCATAAAGAATTTAAACACAATGGTATGATTATGACCTGATATTTTCAAATGTCGTATTCCGTATTTTCAATACAAGCTTTATATATTGATTATACATTAATATTTAAAATTCTAGTGTACTTTTTATGGGACATACGGTATAGTGTACATGAGAGCTCTAATATAAACATTCATCTTTAATGAGTAAATTCCATATTAAAGTTAATCAAGATATACCTTTGACTGTCTGTCACTTAGAACATCATTCTTCAGAAACAGTTAAAAACTTAAATTTACAAATATCTTGAAAGTGGTGTCGAATTTATTGTGTTAAAAGGCTTCCCGACATTGATTTATAATAGGATAGATAGGAATTTAATCGATATACAATAAAGGAAATATTCAGATAATACCTTACACAGTGAGAGGAAATTTTGATCCTTCTGAATGTCATTGATTTGTTTTCGAAACTTGAATGCTGGATTGAAAGTTTTAAGTTCAATTGGAGTACTAAATTTTAACCTACAGTATAAGTATGAAAAAATTATAATTCCATTAATTGACTTGAAAACTTTTTTTCAGATTTGATAGGAAATAGAAAATGAAAATTAGAGGTCTGTACAAGTTATTATTTTTCTTACTAAAATATAAGACATATTTTCCAACATTGAGACTACAACAGTTATTTTGTTGACTGACTATTTTATACATTCTAATGAGTGACATTTAGAACATATTAAATAATAAAATAATGAATATAAAATGCATTAATGAACTGATGATGCGACAGGTTCTACTTTCAATAGTGAGATCGATATTTGTAAATTAATGATAGCAATTAAAAGAACAAATATTGATTGATAAAAATAAACTTTTCACAAGACTGATTGAAATCTCAGCATTGCAGGATTTTTAGAATTGCATCTTTCGAATAGGAAGTACATATATTCAACATTTGATACAAAAAACAAAAACATACTATATCAAAGAACGGGATATTTTAACATAAATTACCTTTTTTAATATATACCATGAGAATTCACTTAAATATAACTTTATAATAATTAATTAAAAAACTTTTAACCTCCACGTTCAATTTAATTAACATCAATTAATTTAATATTTACTGGTGGTAATAATTATGCATTTGGCACATATCTGGCTTAATTGCATTTATAATGCATGCAGTGAAATGATTCATTGGCCCAGAGTGATATACAAGAATTTAATTATTAGTATTAAATTATTGTATTATTATTCTCTACACAAGTATTTAATTTTTAGGTAAGATATTTGTTTTATTTTCTTGTTGCAATATAAAAATGAATAGAAATGGGAAGGTGAATGCATCTAATGGAGCATGTAGATATTTCTATAGTTATGAAAAAGATTTTAAATTATATTTTATATCAACAATTAAATGTGAATTATTTAATGTAAAATAAATTGAAAAATGTTCAACATGAAAGTTAGTTGCCTTTTAAAGTTATTAATCTATATAAAACCACAGTAAATTTTACAAATGATAACCATAGGAAATTTTATGAAATCGAGGATTTTATATTAAAATAATTCAGTCTTTGAGATATATTTTGCATTTAAATTTCAAAACACATTTGACTATTCAAAAACTAAAATCCTCCATTGCTCTATTGAAAAGAAGATTATTTCAATCAACAGCTGTTTACAACAATCAATCAGTAATTCCAATGATTGAACTCTATGCCTATTTAACTCTTCAATATTCATTGAGGAATATTTCGAAAGTTTTCGAATTGATTTCCATTAAATTTTCAAAAGCTGTCAAATATTGACAAATTTGAGGCACTTTTGATTTATTGATCAGTGAGCTTGACTACAGTCACTCTTAATGTTCAAAATGGAATAGTACCAGAGGATGAAAATGATACTAGGTAGTCATGGTAAATATGCTAATTTATATTATTCAAAATCAGGTCTCGAAATTTTTTTCTCCGAAATACCAGTTATTCACATTATAAATATCTTTAATATGTTTCATTGATAGAAACAAAGCTGGATGAATGGTAATATTTTGTTTCCACGATATTCTTTCAGTTGAGTATCTCTATAATATGGTTCTTGTCCTATATTGCTAACAGTGTCCTGATTGGGGTACCTGTCCTATATTGCTAACAGTGTCCTAATTGGGGTACTTGTCCTATATTGCTAACAGTGTCCTGATTGGGGTACTTGTCCTATATTGCTAATAGTGTCCTGATTGGAGTACTTGTCCTATATTGCTAACAGTGTCCTGATTTGGGTACTTGTCCTATATTGCTAATAGTGTCCTGATTGGGGTTCTTGTCCTATATTGCTAACAGTGTCCTGATTGGGGTACTTGTCCTATATTGTTAACAGTGTCCTAATTGGGATACTTGTCCTATATTGCTAACAGTGTCCTGATTGGGGTACTTGTCCTATATTGCTAACAGTGTTCTGATTAGGGTACTTGTCCTATATTGCTAACAGTGTCCTGATTGGGGTACTTGTCTTATATTGCTAACAGTGTCCTGATTAGGGTACTTGTCCTATATTGCTAACAGTGTCCTGATTGGGGTACTTGTCCCATATTGCTAACAGTGTCCTGATTGGAGTACTTATCCTATATTGCTAACAGTGTCCTGATTGGGGTACTTGTCCTATATTGTTAACAGTGTCCTAATTGGGATACTTGTCCTATATTGCTAACAGTGTCCTGATTGGGGTACTTGTCCTATATTGCTAACAGTGTCCTGATTGGGGTACTTGTCCTATATTGCTAACAGTGTCCTCATTGGGGTACTTGTCCTATATTGCTAACAGTGTCCTGATTGGAGTACTTGTCCTATATTGCTAACAGTGTCCTGATTGGAGTACTTGTCCTATATTGTTAACAGTGTCCTCATTGGGGTACTTGTCCTATATTGCTAACAGTGTCCTGATTGGGGTACTTGTCCCATATTGCTAACAGTGTCCTGATTGGAGTACTTATCCTATATTGCTAACAATGTCCCTGATTGGGGTACTTGTCCTATATTGCTAACAGTGTCCTGATTGGAGTACTTGTCCTATATTGCTAACAGTGTCCTGATTGGGGTACTTGTCCTATATTGCTAACAGTGTCCTGATTGGGGTACTTGTCCTATATTGCTAACAGTGTCCTCATTGGGGTACTTGTCCTATATTGCTAACAGTGTCCTGATTGGAGTACTTGTCCTATATTGCTAACAGTGTCCTGATTGTAGTACTTGTCCTATATTGCTAACAGTGTCCTGATTGGAGTACTTGTCCTATATTGCTAACAGTGTCCTGATTGGAGTACTTGTCCTATAATGCTAAGTACCCTGATTGTGTTACTTTCTTCATTTTTCTTTTCTTTTTCCGAATGATGAAACAATAGATGAATGAGAGAATATATATGTATTTTTTTTCAATATAATTTATTGGGGTAATATTTCTCAATAGCTTCTATTCTTAGCTTCATTCTCCTACAATTTTATGATCGTTAAATTTTGCTGTGTCAGCATAAAGAGGATATTCTTTACAAAAATGAATCCTTTTTCTATGAACGATTTTGAAGGCAATTTCTGATGTGAATAGAAACTTCAATTCCTAATTTCTTTTCTCTGGTGTCAATGCTGGAAGATTAAATGAAGATAAAAGTAATTACCATTATTGTTAAGAATTAAGATTAGAAAGGCCAAATGAATAGTTTCAGAAACTATTAATTGGTTGCGTATATCTCAGACACTACGTGATTTAGTTTAAGAAGTTTGTTGAGGGCAGATAACTAATTGATTAAAATTATTAGTTGATATTCTAAAATCTAGCAAAAGTCAATCTAATAATTTACTTGCACAATATGATTTTTTGTACCCAATTCTTCGTTGGAACTTGTCATCCATTGCAAAGTGTATTCCTTTACCTTCATAACAGTACTGCCTCACCACTTTCCCCATCTCACAAAAGTGTGATGACAAATTTCTTTCTTAGGACCCTAACTTTGTTCAGTAATTAGATTGTGAAGTAATGACGTGTTGCAAATTGGATAATGTGAGCCGTGATGCCATAAGATAACATGTTGTGAAATATATTAGCCGCGGAAAAAATGAACCAGCGTTTCTGATTCTGCAAAAGGATATTTGCTCATGAATTTTCGAGTTTTATTAAAAAGCTCCTTCCACAATTTTTTTTGTATGTATGTATACACGTTGTATGTATACGCGTACGGTTTCAAAACAAGATACCTAATCTTAATTTATTTATCATTCTAAGATATTTGACTAAATTAATAGTATGACTTTTCCTTCCATGAGACTAAAATAACTGTATCAAACTAACCACAATTTTCCCTAATACTATAACTAACGGTATGATGATCATCTCAATCATTAACTATCGCCTTCATTACCTTCCTCGATTATTAAATTTTACTGTTATTTTTACAATCTTTTTAGAAATAATCTTGCGATAATTTTGTCATTCCAATAAAATCTTCTAAATTTTACCCAATACTTATTGATGCAATCTTTACTAGAAATAATTATACCAAAGCAAATCCGATTTCATTTAATAAACATCTATTTCATTTAATAAACCGTTTTTAAAGAATACTGTATGAATAAATATATTGATTAATTTTAAGCTAAAAACTGCATCGTTCTTTTTATTTCTAGTTAGTTTAGTATTTTTATCATGTTTTAATTTAGAATAATGTATATATTTTAATGTCCCACAAGTTAGTAACTTTTCTGGATTTGAATAAATAAAAAATAAAAAATCAGTGTAAACCATCAATTTCTGAACTGGCAAAGATTGGAATGGTTTCTCTCATTATTTTCAAATAAAAACGAAAGTGACTGACGATATAAAACGAAAAATTGAAACATAAAGAATTAATATTTACTTCATATAATTACTGTTTTCTCTTAACCTAGATGTGGAAATTTGAGTGAGAGTTAATTAGGTAGGTCCTCTGGCTGCAGAACTCTGTCAGGTGGTAGGATTACATTGGGACTAATTAAGGACTTCCCGCTGATTAGCTGACACAAACGATGTAATCATTTCCCACTAGATGGCTCTGTAGTTAGAGGTTACTTTCTTTCCAAAACTCAATTACTTAATTAGTATTTTTGTTTGCTTGAATAGGGTGATAAAAACGGTCAGTGATTACGTCAGGGCAAATTGATAAAGTCTACGTATAGGGGATTCAATGCTAAGTATGAGGGATTAAATTCTACATACGGAGAGCTTAATGATGCTTTCAAAGGATTACATTTTTCTTTGCATGCGAATGAAGGAGAATGTACTTGTTAAAGATTAATTTCTATCTATAATGGAAAAAAGGGGAAAGTAGGAAAGTAGGATCAAAATTGGAAAAGAATGATTCCAGAAAAATAAATCTGCAAAAGACAAATCCTGATGTCAAAGAATTCGGATCTATTATATTTCTTGTTTTTTTCGATTTTTTCTACCGGATTAATTATTTTCTTGGATTGTTTTTCGAATTGCTTACAGTTTTTATTTTTTTACCAACATTTTTTCGTTACCCGGATTCGTTAATCTTCAGTTATCCAGATTTCCTTTTATATGTGTTTATGCTACCCGGATTTTTTGTTATTTGGATATCAATTATTTTGATCATAGAAATAAATCATATTTTAAGAATTAAAGCGTAACATTTTTCTTGAAATCAACAGACCAACAAAACAGCGGGTGTACAGAATGATAATTATCACATATGTTTATAAGTACGTAATTATACAAAGCGTAACTGACTGACAAACTAACTAACTAACTCATTAACTAACTAAGTAACTAACTAACTCATTCACTCATTAACTAACTAACTAACTCATTAACTAACTAAGTAACTAACTAACTCACTCACTCATTAACTAACTAACTAACTCATTAACTAACTAAGTAACTAACTAACTCATTCACTCATTAACTAACTAAGTAACTAACTAACTAACTAACTCATTAACTAACTAACTCATTCACTCATTAACTAACTAACTAACTAATTAACTAACTAACTCATTCACTCATTCACTTACTAACTAACTAATTAATAAACTAACTCATTCACTAACTAACTCATTCACTCATTAATTAACTAACTAACTAATTAATAAACTAACTCATTCACTCATTCACTAACTAACTAACTAATTAACTAACTAACTCATTCACTAACTAACTAATTAACTAACTAACTCATTAACTAACTAACTAATTAATAAACTAACTCATTCACTCATTCACTTACTAACTAACTAATTAACTAACTAACTCATTAACTAACTAACTAATTAATAAACTAACTCATTCACTCATTCACTAACTAACTAACTAATTAATAAACTAACTCAATCACTCATTCACTAACTAACTAACTAATTAACTAACTAACTTGGTAAGGAAGGAACCAATATTATTTCTACAGACAATTGAAATCGACTTTCAAACGATTGAATTCACCTACAGACGATTGAATTCTAAGTAAAGACGAATTCTCTTACAAATAATCATATTCTATATGCATATTTTGTGCTTGAATCCTACTTACAAGTGATTAAATTCTAACTTCAAGGGATTGAATCCTACCTACAAGCAATCAAATCTCAAACAAATTCAATCCACTGCAGATCCTCAACAGAGGTTTGAAATTTCTAACGCTTTTTCCGAGTAACTTCACCTCAGTTCAAAGTACGGCATTGAACAACACAAACTTTGAGTTGTTTGTTAGTTCTGTGGAGAAACTCCTAGAGTTTATTTTTATTCTCCTGAAATCAACAACAAATAAAACTAACTGAATGTGGACAATAGTCTATATTGGCTGATGGGTAGAATATGAAAGAGAATGCGTGAAGGAATAGGTAGGTAAGAAAATATACATGTGTGAGAACATAGCTATAAGCATATTCGTTCTAATTTTAGCTGTATTTTCGTAATAATTCAATAATCACCAATACACCTTTAACTAATTTGGTTAAATACCCAACTAGATATCATGACAAATTCATTTTATAGGATTCCAGAGCCTATATTCAATTCATATAATTCTATCATATACACACTGTAAACAGTATGTAACAAAATTCAATCGATGGCTCAAAATATTAATCTCCATCAAATCAAATATTATGTCTATTTCAATACGCTCACCAAGCGATAAATTCTTTTTCGAAAACTATCACAGCGCATTTACTGATTGGTATTTAAGAATAAATGATTATCTTACAATCAAAGGAAAAAGAAAAGTATTTTGAAATGACTGATCTGTAATACCACTGTCTAGTAATGATATGTCAAAACCACATCAACTGTTCCTTGACCTGCACCATATGTAACCCCATCAACTGTTTCTCGACCTGCACCATTTGTAACCTCATCAACTGTTTCTCGAGCTGCACCATATGTAACCCTATCAACTGTTCCTCGACCTGCACCATATGTAACCCTATCAACTGTTCCTCGACCTGCACCATATGTAACCCTATCAACTGTTCTCTGACCTGCACCATATGTAACCCTATCAACTGTTTCTCGACCTGCACCATATGTAACCCCATCAACTGTTCCTCAACCTGCTCCATATATGTAACCCTATCAACTGTTCCTCGACCTGCACCATATGTAATCCTATCAACTGTTTCTCGACCTGCACCATATGTAACCTCATCAACTGTTCCTCGACCTGCTCCATATATGTAACCCTATCAACTGTTCCTCGACCTGCACCATATGTAATCCTATCAACTGTTTCTCGACCTGCACCATATGTAACCTCATCAACTGTTCCTCGACCTGCACCATATGTAACCTCATCAACTGTTCCTCGACCTGCACCATATGTAACCCTATCAACTGTTCCTCGACCTGCACCATATGTAACCCTACCAACTGTTCCTCGACCTGCACCATATGTAACCCTATCAACTGTTCCTCGACCTGCACCATATGTAACCCTATCAACTGTTCTCTGACCTGCACCATATGTAACCCTATCAACTGTCCCTAGACCTGCACCATTATGTAACCTTATCAACTGTCCCTCGACCTGCACCATATGTAACCTAATTAACTGTTCTCTGACCTGCACCATATGTAACCCTATCAACTGTCCCTAGACCTGCACCATATGTAACCCCATCAACTGTTTCTCGACCTGCACCATATGTAACCCCATCAACTGTTTCTCGACCTGCACCATATGTAACCTCATCAACTGTTCCTCGACCTGCACCATATGTAACCTCATCAACTGTTCCTCGACCTGCACCGTATGTAACCCTATCAATTGTTCCTCGACCTGCAAATATGTAACCCTATCAACTGTTCCTCGACCTGCACCATATGTAACCCTATCAAATGTTACTCGACCTGCACCATATGTAGCCCTACCAACTGTTCCTCGACCTGCACCATATGTAACCCTATCAACTCTTCCTCGACCTGCACCATATGTAACCCTATCAACTGTTCTCTGACCTGCACCATATGTAACCCTATCAACTGTCCCTAGACCTGCACCATATGTAACCCTATCAACTGTTCTCTGACCTGCACCATATGTAACCCTACCAACTGTTCCTCGACCTGCACCATATGTAACCCTATCAACTGTTCCTCGACCTGCACCATATGTAACCCTATCAACTGTTCTCTGACCTGCACCATATGTAACTTTATCAACTGTCCCTCGACCTGCACCATATGTAACCTAATTAACTGTTCTCTGACCTGCACCATATGTAACCTTATCAACTGTCCCTCGACCTGCACCATATGTAACCTAATTAAATGTTCCTCGACCTGCACCATATGTAACCTTATCAACTGTCCCTCGACCTGCACAATATGTAACCCTGTTAACTGTTCTCTGACCTGCACCATATGTAACCCTATCAACTGTTCCTCGACCTGCACCATATGTAACCTAATCAACTGTTTCTCGACCTGCACCATATGTAACCCCATCAACTGTTCCTCGACCTGCTCCATATATGTAACCCTATCAACTGTTCCTCGACCTGCACCATATGTAATCCTATCAACTGTTCCTCGACCTGCACCATATGTAACCCCATCAACTGTCCCTAGACCTGCACCATATTATGTAACCCCATCAACTGTTTCTCGACCTGCACCATATGTAACCCCATCAACTGTTTCTCGACCTGCACCATATGTAACCTCATCAACTGTTCCTCGACCTGCACCATATGTAACCTCATCAACTGTTCTCTGACCTGCACCATATGTAACCCTATCAACTGTCCCTAGACCTGCACCATATGTAACCCTATCAACTGTTCTCTGACCTGCACCATATGTAACCCTACCAACTGTTCCTCGACCTGCACCATATGTAACCCTATCAACTGTTCCTCGACCTGCACCATATGTAACCCTATCAACTGTTCTCTGACCTGCACCATATGTAACCTTATCAACTGTCCCTCGACCTGCACCATATGTAACCTAATTAACTGTTCTCTGACCTGCACCATATGTAACCTTATCAACTGTCCCTCGACCTGCACCATATGTAACCTAATTAACTGTTCCCCGACCTGCACCATATGTAACCTTATCAACTGTCCCTGACCTGCACAATATGTAACCCTGTTAACTGTTCTCTGACCTGCACCATATGTAACCCTATCAACTGTTCCTCGACCTGCACCATATGTAACCTAATCAACTGTTTCTCGACCTGCACCATATGTAACCCCATCAACTGTTCCTCGACCTGCTCCATATATGTAACCCTATCAACTGTTCCTCGACCTGCACCATATGTAATCCTATCAACTGTTCCTCGACCTGCACCATATGTAACCCCATCAACTGTTTCTCGACCTGCACCATATGTAACCCCATCAACTGTTTCTCGACCTGCACCATATGTAACCTCATCAACTGTTCCTCGACCTGCACCATATGTAACCTCATCAACTGTTCCTCGACCTGCACCATATGTAACCCTATCAACTGTTTCTCGACCTGCACATATGTAACCCTATCAACTGTTCCTCGACCTGCACCATATGTAACCCTATCAAATGTTCCTCGACCTGCACCATATGTAACCCTACCAACTGTTCCTCGACCTGCACCATATGTAACCCTATCAACTGTTCCTCGACCTGCACCATATGTAACCCTATCAACTGTTCTCTGACCTGCACCATATGTAACCCTATCAACTGTCCCTAGACCTGCACCATATGTAACCTTATCAACTGTCCCTCGACCTGCACCATATGTAACCTAATTAACTGTTCTCTGACCTGCACCATATGTAACCCTATCAACTGTCCCTAGACCTGCACCATATGTAACCCCATCAACTGTTTCTCGACCTGCACCATATGTAACTCCATCAACTGTTTCTCGACCTGCACCATATGTAACCTCATCAACTGTTCCTCGACCTGCACCATATGTAACCTCATCAACTGTTCCTCGACCTGCACCATATGTAACCCTATCAATTGTTCCTCGACCTGCACATATGTAACCCTATCAACTGTTCCTCGACCTGCACCATATGTAACCCTATCAAATGTTCCTCGACCTGCACCATATGTAGCCCTACCAACTGTTCCTCGACCTGCACCATATGTAACCCTATCAACTCTTCCTCGACCTGCACCATATGTAACCCTATCAACTGTTCTCTGACCTGCACCATATGTAACCCTATCAACTGTCCCTAGACCTGCACCATATGTAACCCTATCAACTGTTCTCTGACCTGCACCATATGTAACCCTACCAACTGTTCCTCGACCTGCACCATATGTAACCTTATCAACTGTCCCTCGACCTGCACCATATGTAACCTAATTAACTGTTCTCTGACCTGCACCATATGTAACCTTATCAACTGTCCCTCGACCTGCACCATATGTAACCTAATTAACTGTTCCTCGACCTGCACCATATGTAACCTTATCAACTGTCCCTCGACCTGCACAATATGTAACCCTGTTAACTGTTCTCTGACCTGCACCATATGTAACCCTATCAACTGTTCCTCGACCTGCACCATATGTAACCTAATTAACTGTTTCTCGACCTGCACCATATGTAACCCCATCAACTGTTCCTCGACCTGCTCCATATATGTAACCCTATCAACTGTTCCTCGACCTGCACCATATGTAATCCTATCAACTGTTCCTCGACCTGCACCATATGTAACCCCATCAACTGTCCCTAGACCTGCACCATATGTAACCCCATCAACTGTTTCTCGACCTGCACCATATGTAACCCCATCAACTGTTTCTCGACCTGCACCATATGTAACCTCATCAACTGTTCCTCGACCTGCACTATATGTAACCTCATCAACTGTTCTCTGACCTGCACCATATGTAACCCTATCAACTGTCCCTAGACCTGCACCATATGTAACCCTATCAACTGTTCTCTGACCTGCACCATATGTAACCCTACCAACTGTTCCTCGACCTGCACCATATGTAACCCTATCAACTGTTCCTCGACCTGCACCATATGTAACCCTATCAACTGTTCTCTGACCTGCACCATATGTAACCTTATCAACTGTCCCTCGACCTGCACCATATGTAACCTAATTAACTGTTCTCTGACCTGCACCATATGTAACCTTATCAACTGTCCCTCGACCTGCACCATATGTAACCTAATTAACTGTTCCTCGACCTGCACCATATGTAACCTTATCAACTGTCCCTCGACCTGCACAATATGTAACCCTGTTAACTGTTCTCTGACCTGCACCATATGTAACCCTATCAACTGTTCCTCGACCTGCACCATATGTAACCTAATCAACTGTTTCTCGACCTGCACCATATGTAACCCCATCAACTGTTCCTCGACCTGCTCCATATATGTAACCCTATCAACTGTTCTTCGACCTGCACCATATGTAATCCTATCAACTGTTCCTCGACCTGCACCATATGTAACCCCATCAACTGTTTCTCGACCTGTACCATATGTAACCCCATCAACTGTTTCTCGACCTGCACCATATGTAACCTCATCAACTGTTCCTCGACCTGCACCATATGTAACCTCATCAACTGTTCCTCGACCTGCACCATATGTAACCCTATCAACTGTTCCTCGACCTGCACATATGTAACCCTATCAACTGTTCCTCGACCTGCACCATATGCAACCCTATCAAATGTTCCTCGACCTGCACCATATGTAACCCTACCAACTGTTCCTCGACCTGCACCATATGTAACCCTATCAACTGTTCCTCGACCTGCACCATATGTAACCCTATCAACTGTTCTCTGACCTGCACCATATGTAACCCTATCAACTGTCCCTAGACCTGCACCATATGTAACCTTATCAACTGTCCCTCGACCTGCACCATATGTAACCTAATCAACTGTTCTCTGACCTGCACCATATGTAACCCTATCAACTGTCCCTAGACCTGCACCATATGTAACCCCATCAACTGTTTCTCGACCTGCACCATATGTAACCCCATCAACTGTTTCTCGACCTGCACCATATGTAACCTCATCAACTGTTCCTCGACCTGCACCATATGTAACCCTATCAACTGTTCCTCGACCTGCACATATGTAACCCTATCAACTGTTCCTCGACCTGCACCATATGTAACCCTATCAAATGTTCCTCGACCTGCACCATATGTAGCCCTACCAACTGTTCCTCGACCTGCACCATATGTAACCCTATCAACTCTTCCTCGACCTGCACCATATGTAACCCTATCAACTGTTCTCTGACCTGCACCATATGTAACCCTATCAACTGTCCCTAGACCTGCACCATATGTAACCCTATCAACTGTTCTCTGACCTGCACCATATGTAACCCTATCAACTGTTCCTCGACCTGCACCATATGTAACCCTATCAACTGTTCCTCGACCTGCACCATATGTAACCCTATCAACTGTTCTCTGACCTGCACCATATGTAACCTTATCAACTGTCCCTCGACCTGCACCATATGTAACCTAATTAACTGTTCTCTGACCTGCACCATATGTAACCTTATCAACTGTCCCTCGACCTGCACCATATGTAACCTAATTAACTGTTCCTCAACCTGCACCATATGTAACCTTATCAACTGTCCCTCGACCTGCACCATATGTAACCCTGTTCTCTGACCTGCACCATATGTAACCCTATCAACTGTTCCTCAACCTGCACCATATGTAACCTAATCAACTGTTCTCTGACCTGCACCATATGTAACCTAATCAACTGTTCTCTGACCTGCACCATATGTAACCCTGTTAACTGTTCTCTGACCTGCACCATATGTAACCCTATCAACTGTTCCTCGACCTGCACCATATGTAACCTAATCAACTGTTCTCTGACCTGCACCATATGTAACCCTGTTAACTGTTCTCTGACCTGCACCATATGTAACCCTATCAACTGTTCCTCGACCTGCACCATATGTAACCTAATCAACTGTTCTCTGACCTGCACCATATGTAATCCTATCAACTGTTCTCTGACCTGCACCATATGTAACCCTATCAACTGTTCTCTGACCTGCATCATATGTAACCCTGTTAACTGTTCTCTGACCTGCAACATATGTAAGCTTATCAACTGTTCTCTGACCTGCAACATATGTATCCCCATCCACTGTTCTCCGACTTAGTTTCTTCTGCTTCTGCGATGTCAAATTAAAAAACTGAATCTAACTAGTGTTTATAATTGTAACACTTACATCCTTTTGATACTAAATTGAATAATTCTGGTGATATGATGAGGCCATACTGGTGTCGAATTCATCTGATATCGGATTATTCTTAGGATTTCTCCATTCAAAGCTACGCTGGATTGTTATTTCAGAATTCACAGATATGCCTTTCAGAAATTCCAGGTTGGCGATATATTAATTTTCATGAATAACAAATGTTATTAAAATCCATTATACGCTTTCTTTTTTTCAGGCATTCCTTCAATTATAAATCCATAATTTGACATACATCCTCTTATATTACATAGGCTAGGTTATTAAGTACTGCTTAATTTTAGGGTAAACATTTATACATTATTTCACGGTGCGCAGATTTATTTTCAGTAAAAACTATTCTCACACATTTACGTTACATACCAGTCAATCTAAGTTGACTCTTTTACTTTATTATGTAGAAATGTGAAGCAGACATAACTCCATCTCATAAAAAAACTATTTCCAATCAACTTCCTACCTGAAATGTATGTATATTAAATTACCTAGCAGTAAATCTAGTTTAGAAATAATATCCAATGTTTTATAGTAGTTATGCACGCTACCAAACATAATTCAATAAACAAACGGAGCTGTAAAAGCTATGAATGGACTTAAACGAACATCACAATCTATAATAAACATCAATAAAGTGAACAGCCAATTGGTAAGTTAGAGAGATTATTCAACATATTAAATATTGGATAAAGTCAAAGGTTAGAAAGTTGCAATTCAATCGATTCGTCAATATGAAATATAAATGTAGCATTGTGAATGATAAATGAACGTAATATATTGGTTTGTGTACTCTGTTATTTATCAATAGTATACTACAAACTATAAAGTACCTTGTACTACTTAAAAAGAATTACAAATATTGTAGAACTCCTCTAGAATTAATTCTATGGTGACTGTAGATCCCTGAGTAAGGAAGTAACCTCTATAGTGAACAAATTCTCTTCAGTCTGCCATAAATGATCATCAGACTAAAGAATAAAGAAAATGTGTTCAGTATACATTATAGAGGCTTATTTATACTCAGGATACTCATTCACTATACAGGATTTCATTACAGAAGAGTTCTACTGTACAGAGGTTAATTACAACCTCATTATAAATAGGATACTATATAAGCCTATAATGTATACTTAATTGTCATTTAATCTTATTTTTATAGGAAAAAGGGCCTAATTTCGTTCTTTTTCTTCTCTGTGCAAACTTAGAAGAAAGCAAACAAGATTAACAAAGTTAAATAAGAAAATGTATATACGAAAATGCATTATACATCTTCAATTTACAATCGAAATAATATAGCAGTATACATACATGCATTTTTATACCATTTAATTTAAATAAAATAAAATACTTTTACATTGAAATGGAAAATACCAGTCTGCATGTAAACACACGGGGTACAAATAATTATAATTTGTCAGTTTATTCTGCTCAAACATGCGAGGGATTTAAGTCCCGAGCTATTATTATTATTATCCTTCTCAGTCACGATATATGAGAGACGTGTGGGAGGCGAATGGAAATCTACTTCTATTGAAGGCTTTCCATAGATATTAATGATGTTTATGCTAAGTAGTTTCTTATATAGAGAAGAAATTGGAATGGAGTATTATGTACAGGATACCGATGGTTATTTGAGACTTTTGCATTTCGAAATTTCCTGATTTAAAGGATTGGATAAGAAAAAGGATAATATTCATTCACATTTTCCCTGTAATTCTTGAATTCCTAAATTTATTATTCAATATGATTACCCTTCGCTAATATAATATTGGTGAACCTCTGGCGAAACTATGAGTAGCTTCTCTTTATTTCGTTGGCGTGTTGAGATTCTGGAACGTTTTTCTCATGGTTGTCTTCAGAGGGCTAACATTAGGTTTGGTTAACCTTAGAGTTTTTCAACCACGGTAAATAGTCGATAGTGGCAAATGTCCTTCGGGGATAAAATGAGAAGATCTTCAAGAATGTATGCACTTATTTTACTTCAGAGTCTTGAACAACTATGACATTGGTAGCACACTTGTGTCTTTTTTCATCCAGGACAGCAACACATCATTCATCCTAAGTCCAGTTTCGATAAAAAGAAGAGACATCACCTCGTAACGATAGTTCTCTTGTTAACATTGCGGTTATTGGCCAGTTTGAATGTCAGTTGATTTTGGCCTTAAATGATCTAGAGTCGATAAACCGTCATCTTTGTGTATCGAATTCTCTTTAAAATGTTAGAAGGATTACGTATACGTTTATCCGCAGCGCTAATTTTGTTTGTTAAACGAAACCATTCAAAATATTACTATCGTTTGATATATGGCTTAATTATTTGAAAATGATTATAGTGATAGTTAGGAAAATATGTATACAAATTGTAGTGAATTCTAACTTATGATTTAAAAGTGAAAAAAAGAGATCGTGAACGTTGTTCTGCACTCAGTATTACTTAATATATAACAAATATCGTAATTTGAGCCCAAAACTGTTCGGTAACAAATAATACACAGCAACCACTCTTCCCACTCCACGAATTGACGTTCTGATGCAATAATTCGAAGCTACGAACCGAGTGACTGACTTCAAAGTTTTTCAAATCTCTCGACAGGTGGCGCCATTTCCATGATGACAAATTGGATCCAGTTTGTGACATGTTTTGAAGCAGGAAATCACTTACGGAGAATAGAGGCAGTAATTCTTGACAAAGAACTGTCAAATCGAACATTTCATAACTGGCGTTCTACCTCTTTACTAAATAGTAATACAAATCTCTGCAAACTATACTAAGAATATCAGATAAAACATACAAAATAAGACTGAAGATGAATAAGCAGTGAAGGTATTTATTTCTAATTTTAAAATAAAATGTAAAATTATATCGAAATGTTTTATTTACTCGCCGTCTAGTTTTCCAGCGGAAAAAACCGTTCAAATGATAGTGAAATTTAAGATAGATAATTGTTTTTATTCTTTATAGTTCTACGATAATATAATTCGAAGAATCATTTTCGTCGTTTATACTTTAAATTATTCTCCTGTTAAATGGAAAAAATGCAGATCTAAGTGGAAAATAATACAACTTATTGATCTACAATATCCATCATAAATGATTATTCCGAGTATGTTGTATGCTATCTGAATTCTCTCTAGCAATTTTAATATATGAAGAAAACTTCTATTTAATATGGATAAACATCATAATTTTAATTTATTTTGGATATACATTATGATATCTTTCAAAACGGAGAATACCATACTATTAATTTATGAATACAAATATATATAAAAAAAAATGAAGTACTAGTACATGTTACAGATACACTAGTTACACTAGCGCTAATATTTGAAAATTTATTTGTATTCTATTGAATGGTTTAAATTTTCATCAAATATAATATAAGAAAAAATTATCATTTATTCTCATCTCCTCAACATAACTCACTTCCTACCAATTTCGTTAACTATTTAGTTATTTAGTCTGTTTCAATTTAAACAGATCGTAGATCACAAAGAGAAAGCTACGTTGGTAGATAATTAATCAATTTAGTGAAGGTTTAACGTCTGCTTTGGAAGTAAAGGTCATATCAAAGCTGAGCCTAAGGAAATTAGGTTTTCTAAGGTCCCATGACAAATTCTCATTTGGGTTATAATTAAATACAGTTATACCGATAAATGGTAGCGTTATAAGCGATTTTGAAGCCTTACGTGCAAAATATGAGCTCTAGTAATGCCTTCCGACTTTTTTTCATTGGTACCTTTTTTCGGGTTTCTGTCAGTATACCCATTTGGAAAAAAATCTGGTAGAGAGAATTAAATTATGTTAGATACATATACATATACATTATAGCAAAATGTATGGCCTGCATTGTAAATGATATTAATCTAGAAATGTTGGTAAAACATGAATTCAACCAGTCAATGTTTCTTCAATATGATTTCAACATGAAAGCTTAGTAAAGCTGCTTTCAACATTATTAACCAACTTAGGTATAACCTTTCAAAAAGTTTCACAATTAGCCTCGCAGTATAAGTTCGATTTCAATGAGTATTCGAATACAAATAGAACATCCGTTTGAATTTCTGTTTGTCGTCTTCAACAGTCTATGTTCTTATGAATAATGTATATAGTATAAAAGTTTTTATCATTAATAACGTGTTTCTAGTCTATATTGATTTATACATAAATAATATACTGATTACTATAATATGTTTATTTATCTAATAGTACCCTTTGATTGATATTGATTATTTCTAATAGAAAATGCATGTCTACCTATCGATATATATCATATACCCAAGTTTGTTCTAATCTATTAACTAGTTAAATCTTTCGAATATAAACAAAAAGATACATGATGGCTAAAATTTCCATCTCTACACAATGAATAATAATTATCCTCGGTGTTTCCACCGCAAGTCACAAATAACAATAAATGCATTCAAAGTTATCAAATGTTACAAAAGACAAACAACAGCACAAACCGGAACAAACACAAGAAACCAAAACAACTCGCAATACCTAATCATCTAAAGTTAGTCTGTGCGAGTGAAGCCTGAGGCCCTAGAAACTTTTCTACCAACTTCACCTAGTCAGTTACGAGATGAATTTAACTTTTAGTGGAAATGAAGGCGAGTGCGGAGTTCATTCAGAAGATACTCTAACTACTCACTATCATTGGAGATAACTAATGTATAGCTCCAGTTTTCCTATAGGTTAGACTATTAAATTTCAATTATAACTTCTAATAATTTAATTATTTACCGCAATATATCTGATGTTTCTATTTTTCAAGGTGCAAGTAAAGATAAAGAATCAGAAATTAACCAGGTAAGGAGAAATATCTGAAGATTATTTCTAAAATCATTTTAAATTGATTTCTAAAAAACACATTTAGATCTTGCACCACTTAATTAGATCAGTTAATTAATTAGATTACAACATAATTAGATCCTTTAAGTGGACCAGTTAAATAGATTAGTTAATTAGATCATTTAATTAGATCGGTAATTATTATCATTCATCAGAAAAGTTTCCAGTTTAAATCATTGAAAGAAATATGGTTCCAAAATATGATTCCAATTCCAATTATTGTTCAAATATTAGGAATTTAGCCGAGAAAAGATTACGAACCCTGGACCGTTGCCATTACTTGCTTCGTTTTCAAATCATCCCCAACTTTCCTTTTAATTGTGTTTAACAGACCTTATAATTAATTTAAAAGAAATAAAATCCTGACGACTGTCCTCTAATTTGGCTTTAATCCTCCATAAGAGATTCACTCTTTAATATTACTCAGCAATTGTACAAGTTAATGAAGCTAATTACACTTAGTCTTTCGAGTATCACCTTCCATTGTCTCATTTCGGTCTGGAGATTAAAGTAGAAGTGATTCTGTTGAAGTAGCACCCCTTGATTAAAGGCAACAGAGCGGATTATTATCTTAATCCTTATCTTAATGTTCCATTTAAATTTTAAGATATTCACTCTATAAATATTTATGTTTATCATTCTGTTATTAATTCTACCATTTATTCTGTTTTAATATCATTATATTTTTTTCAAAATAATGTTAAAACTTTATTATTCTTTCTGTTTTTCTTTTAGTCATATTTACATTTATGATGAATAATGAATTACGTATAAATCTATTCGTTATACAGCTGCAGTCTGCAAAATTAATGTACTCATAAAAAACTGAAAAGAAAACTCACACAAATTTCACTCCCATAGCACAATAATAGTCATATAAATAGTTCATCAAAAGTAGAAGATAATAGTAGTGGGTTAATTCAAAGTAGAAAGAATATTCTAAATCTTACTCACCCCTGTTCGTAGTGCCAGCTGGTGCAGATATTCGGGAAGCGCTTGAAGAATGTCTTCGATAAATATCCAAATGACTTCTTTTACTTTCCCGTCTCGCCTCAACTCCTTCAGGAGATTCTAATAAGGGCTCATCAATTGAGGCTCTGAATACGCTGAGATCGGGATGATAGATGGCATCTAAAGTGACAGAAGACTTCCTTCTACCGTCAGAGGTTATTGAAGATTTTCGAGAGGTGGAGATATCAATCCTATCAGGATCAAATGAGTGTTTTCGAGGGAAAATGCTAGTTATTGAAAGAGTTTCTCTTTCTGGACGCTCTTCGTCAACGTGAGAGTGTCGTCTAAGCTCTCTGCCACCCGTAGAACTGTTTCGTCTTGAGTGCTTAGGCTGTGGCAGTTTCCTAGACCCAAGTTCTTTGCTGTTCGAAGCGTGGACCAAAGCATCAGCCACGAATGACGTTTCGGCTATCACGGTATCGGCAATAGCTCCTACTATGGATGGTCTTCTACTTGACGGTCGCTGAGGTAAATAGTGTGAATGAGTTATTTTTGGAATGGGCTGAAGTCTGGGAGCTAACGTAGAATCGAATGATCTTCTAGGAGTCGGATAGTAAGAGTAATCTATTGTGAGTTTCTCACAAAAAGTATCATTATCATAACTTGAGGTAGATGTGTCTATGCATGTATCGGATATGGACTGTTTAGGGGAATCTGGAACCAAAAAATCTGTTGATGATGTAGAGCCATAAGTAGGAACTCCGTCTGATGATCTTCTTACAATGGGACAGTCAAGATATTCATCACCAAGTAATTTGCAAATCTTCCTTTCTCTTTCTTCTTCAACGCCCTCTTCGGTAGATGGACGTCGTTGTAAAACCACTTTGGACCCATCAATAGATGGTAATCTCTTCCTAAAAGAAGGTTTCGTTTCGTCGATCTCATTCTGATAGCTTTGGCTGCATTCGCCATCATTCTTTAAACCGCTCTCATTTGAATATTTCGATCCTACTAACGATTGCTTTGAATTCACCGATGAGGATGATTTTGAAGAAGTCAAATTGGACGAAGACTTCGATTGTTCTCTGAATGCTTTCTCTTCGAGTGCCGCAGCAGCCGCTAAAGATGCTCGGCGATTCTTTGCAGCGATTGTAGCTGCTTGAAGTCGTGCGACTGTTGATGACCTTCTGGAACCACGTCTGGGTGCTGATCTGTTTATAAGACTACCTCGACCAGGACTCGAGTTTGACATTTTGTTCCATACTTCATGTAAATTACACTCTTATTCACTTTTCGGAACATGTTCGTACAAACGAATCACCGCACGGAAAACGCACCTCCACATATGACCACATTTTAAAATCTACGATAGTATACTGGCAATATAGAAGATATATATTCAATTCTGAAAGGAAAAATATTCATTAGAATAACATTTTATATGCTAATATTTCACTATACTTTATAATTTGCAAAGGGAATAACTTAGCATAATAGTAAAGCAACAGATAGAGTGTATTATCTGTGCAACATCATAATACATTAACTATTATACAGACTGTTCCCAGAAGCATGGAGAAAAGTGTTATTCTTCCCCTCTTATACCAGTAAATCCTATGAATAATGATGTGCTTTAATCATGAGATAAATATGCGAATTAATTCCCAGTGATGAGAGGAAGGGTGGAATTATCTTATCACTATAAGAAGCTACACAACTTACACTGTTATGATTTAAAAGATAATTGCTATTAATATTAATTGGCTCTTGGTAATTGTATGTTAGGTTTTTATATTTAAGTGTGGATATATTTAACAGTGATCACGTGAATGTTGAATATATTTCATGGTTTCTATCAAAAGTTGTATTGTACAAGTACTCCATACGAGTGGTGATTTTTTTTATAAAGGCCTGCCAGAAGAAGCAGACTTTCTTTAAATAATTAAAAAGTACAGCAATTGAAATTGACTGCGTATTTATGAATAAATTTTACGAAGTTGTTAATAAACTGTATATTAGTGTATAATATAATAACCTGTCAAACACTAAGTAAAAAAAGGGAAGTCTGTTGATAATTTTGCAACCGAATAATGAACAGTTTATTCCGCTATACGTAAGTGTAATAATTAATTACTAAACTAATAAAGAAACTAAATCAAATATTTCCCGTGTATTAAATTGACTAAGGAGAAAAATCATGGAATCCTTTTTTCATCTAACAAGGAGATTAAGGATAATGACTTTTCATTTACATTTTTCCATGTAAAGACTTTTTGCAATCCTCTGAATAAAGACACCAATGACATTATGTGTAAGTATTACAGTTGTAATGCATTAGTATTATTATCGCTAAGACTTCGTCAAATAATATGGCCTGCATTGTTTTATTGCTTTGATTTCTGCAGCATATTTTTTAACAATGAATGGCGATTATTTGAAACATTTACTGGTTATTATGTGGAAAATAATAAAGAAACACAAATGTTCGAATTAGTATTGATTTGATTGTAAACTTTAACTTTATTTGCAGCTACTCATATATATTTATTGTTCATAAACCTATATACTAATACACAGTGTGTACCCTGCAAACAATTCCCTGTTTTTTACCATATGGCACATACACATTTAAATCGGTGTGCCCAAGAAGGCTATGATTCTTCCGTCTAAGATTTTAAAAATATAGATAAAACGCCTAAGAATAATTAGGTTATCGTTTGAATAATTTTTTTTAAATACTGGTATTAATGAATATGGTATAATAATATAATAATATGAAAGTATTGTAAATTACATGTTGTTAACACATATTATAAGTACAATATTTGACTTGTTGCTATAAATGTTATAAATTACATATGGTTAATCCCTGTTATAAAGTATGACAATTGACATGTGGATATGATGTGGTCAATTAAAAATGTATATAATCTTTATTTGATATGGGTTAAAATTGGCTTATATAATAATGTGTTTTTATGATGGTTAAATTGATAATTGATTTAATAATTGATTTAATGTGAATAACACATAATTTATTAGGGGGTTTAACGTCTGCTTCGGAACCAAGGGCCATATCGCTGACGTCAAAAGGAAATTAAATACAAGGGACTGGAAGAAGCAGTCAGAGAGGAAAATGGCTCCATGAACAAAGTCACTTACCACTGTCGGTGACAATGCTCATGGATGCAGAAAAGCTACTCCGTGAATACAGTCACTTACCAAGGAATGTGACGAAATGGGACACAAGCACCGGTGGCTGCACTCACGGATGGAAGAGGAAAATGAAGAGGTGATAGTAAATGAAGCCTACGAGCCTACCTAACACAAAATCTAAGACCTTGTAGTTGAAGAGCATAACCCTAGCGCTATCCTCTAAAACTGCAAGTAGCGTTAAAAAAATGATAAACATGGTAAAAATGAAAAAAGACAATCCATAATCCAAATAACAACAGTTCGGGGCCCAAGGGACGCCACCCACCTTCTCTTCCATTCACCACAGACAGCTTCAGGATTGAGCCCCTGGGTGCTGGATAACACATAATAATACGTAATTGCCACATTAAAATCATTAAACCACATTGTTACCACGTGTGTTCGATATGGATTTGTTTTCATGGTATTTGTCGGTTGGTTGGCTGCAAGAATAATGTCACGCTTTCAAATTAAAAAAAAATCGATAACCAAAATAAATCATACAGGCTAGAGAATTCTGATGACATAAAATCCGGATAATAGAAATTCTGATGACATAAAATTCGGATAATAGAAATTCTGATGACATAAAATTCGGATAATAGAAATTCTGATGACATAAAATCCGGATGATAGAAATTCGGATAACAAAAAATCCGAGTAATAGAAATCCGCATAATAGTAAAATAGCAATAATGATACAAAAAAAATTGGGAAAGTGTCCGAAACAGAAAATCCGAAATAAATAAAAACAGAAACAAAATCAGGGGAAAGAAAGCGAAAAAAAATATTTTGAAAAAAGAAATAGAAGAAAATTCGAAAAGATATAACACATCTTCATAACATAAAATCCAATGATTTAAAATAGGAAAAAATGCGGGGAAAAGATTCGGATATCTTTAAATTAAAAGGAAAGAACCATTCGAACAGTTTTATATTATAAACATGATGTTAAATATATTTTATTTTGATTTATTTCACTAAAGAAATCAGACTGAACTATAGTCCGTTATTTTGACGGGCAATACACTAGTTTAAATTATATTTCATTGTGCAATGTATTTATACTGTATATTAAATATCAATATACTATAAGCAATATTCATTAATAAAATAAATGATAGTAATATAGCTTTAGCTTATATTTAATTCAATGACTATAAGAACTATTACTGAATACCAAGTTCATTTGTAGCTTCCTATTGTTCTAAATAATATTCCATCAGATATAGAAGGAATTAATTCTTACACTTCATCTTCACTCAAACGGCGAAATTTAATGTGAATAGATCAGAGTTGTGAAATCCAACGTGAAATATTCAAACAGTGAAATCCAACGTGAAGGATTCAAACAGTGAAATCCAACGTGAAGGATTCAAACAGTGAAATCCAACGTGAATGATTCAAACAGTGAAATTCAATGTGAAGAATTCAAACATTCAAATTCAAGTGAAGGATTCAGACTCTGCATCAAGATGCTAGTTACCGGTAAGCCATATTCCTGATTTGAATAATCAACACATCGATGCAAATTGGATCTCCAGACTGAATCCAGAGAACAATAATAATTTTCTAGGTAAGTTTATAAGCTGAGAAAATATATTATTCTATTTTAATAATAATATATTGGGAATATCAAATCAGCGTTAATTTTTTCAAATTTAAAAACTCTTTTTTCCAAGGAACGGAAACATATTTTGGTTTCTATATTTTTTTTATTTAAAACAATTCTCGAATAAAATTTGCACAAAGAAATAAAGGTAACGACGTTTCGACTTTCTACTATAGACATTTTCAAATTAATCTGTAAATATAATGATGAAATGTTAAAATATTAATAATAAAGTGATAAAAACGGAAAGAAATATGTATGCACACAGTAGAGAGACAGTCATGTGAATAGAGCCTAATAAATATAATGAAATAGTTTATAGAGAAAAGAAAATAAGAAGAGATATATAGGAAAGTAGTTTATATGGAATGTATATGAGATGAACAGTTCGATAGTGTGACCTGCCTAAGGTAACGATAGAGTTACCATTGTCTGTGGCTGACACAAGAAAAAAATGCTCTACCTAGTAAGGTCTAATTATTATATGAAAAATAAGGATAAAGAAGAGCTATAGATAAAATATTCACATAGCAGCCACACTAAGGTAAACATACATACAACAAATAAAATTACAACATATTGGCACTAATCTAATAAAAGACAAATGGACCGTGCTGCAATGTATTAATAATTACATGAAATGTGATGTGGTTAATTGTTTATGGGATAACCTCAAATGATTAAACTAAACACTACTTCAGGAATATAGAACGCACTGCTATCAAAATAATTACTAATCAATGCCATCTATCTTTTAACCAATGCTGCTTGATATATATATTTATATATGTATATTAGTGTATAATATAATAACCTGTCAAACACTAAGTAAAAAAAGGGAAGTCTGTTGATAATTTTGCAACCGAATAATGAACAGTTTATTCCGCTATACGTAAGTGTAATAATTAATTACTAAACTAATAAAGAAACTAAATCAAATATTTCCCGTGTATTAAATTGACTAAGGAGAAAAATCATGGAATCCTTTTTTCATCTAACAAGGAGATTAAGGATAATGACTTTTCATTTACATTTTTCCATGTAAAGACTTTTTGCAATCCTCTGAATAAAGACACCAATGACATTATGTGTAAGTATTACAGTTGTAATGCATTAGTATTATTATCGCTAAGACTTCGTCAAATAATATGGCCTACATTGTTTTATTGCTTTGATTTCTGCAGCATATTTTTTAACAATGAATGGCGATTATTTGAAACATTTACTGGTCATTATGTGGAAAATAATAAAGAAACACAAATGTACGAATTAGTATTGATTTTATTGTAAACTTTAACTTTATTTGCAGCTACTCATATATATTTATTGCTCATAAACTTATATACTGATACACAGTGTGTACCCTGCAAACATTTCCATGTTCTTTACCATATGGCACTTACACATTTAAATCATGTGTATGCCATGTAGGTAGTTGCTTTTACATGAAAATATTGTAAATTACGTGTTGTTAACATATATTATAAACACAATATTTGACTTGTTGCTATAAATGTTATAAATTACATATGGTTAACCCCTGTTATAAGTATGACAATTGACATGTGGATATGATGTGGTCAATTAAAAATGTATATAATCTCTATTTGATATGGGTTAAAAGTGGCTTAACCACAAGTTATATAATAATGTGTTTTTATAATAGTTAAATTGATTTAATGTGGATAACACATAATAATAATACGTAATTGCCACATTAAAATCATTAAACCACATTGTTACCACGTGTGTTCGATATGGATTTGTTTTCATGGTATTTGTCGGTTGGTTGGCTGCAAGAAAAATGTCACTCTTTCAAATAAAAAAAATCGATAACCAAAATGAATCATACAGGCTAGAGAATTCTGATGACTTAAAATCCGGATAATAGAAATTCGGATAACAAATAATCCGAGGAATAGAAATCCGCATAATAGTAAAATAACAATCAAGATACCAAAAAAATTTGGGAAAGTTTCCGAAACAAAAAGTCCGAAATAAATAAAAACAGAAACAAAATCAGAGGAAAGAATGCGAAACAAAAATATTTTGAAAAAAAAAAGTTCGAATAAAATACGAAAAGATATAACAGATCAAGATAACATAAAATCCAATGATTTGAAATCGGAAAAAGGCGGGAAAAAGATTCGGATAACTTTAAATTAAAAAGAAAGAACCATTCTGTTTTATATTATAAACATGATGTTAAATATATTTTATTTCGAATTATTTCTCTAATAATTTTTTTTCTCTATAGTCCATCCTTTTTGACGGGTTTAATTGTGCAATGTATTTATATATTAAATATTAATATACTATAAGCTATATTTATTAATAAAATTAATGATAGTAAAATTACTTCAGCTTATATTTAATTCAATGACTATAATAATTATTGTTGAATACCAAGTTCATTTGTAGCTTCCTATTGTTCTAAATAATATTCATACAGATATAGAAGGAATAAATTCTTACACTTCATCTGCTCTCAAACGGTGAAATTCAACGTGAAGGAATTAAACAGTGAAATTCAATGTGAATGAATTAAACAGTGAAATTCAACGTGAAGGAATTAAACAGTGAAATTCAATGTGAATGAATTAAACAGTGAAATTCAACGTGAAGGAATTAAACGGTGAAATTCAATGTGAATGAATTAAACAGTGAAATTCAACGTGAAGGAATTAAACAGTGAAATTCAATGTGAATGAATTAAACAGTGAAATTCAATGTGAATGAATTAAACAGTGAAATTCAATGTGAATGAATTAAACAGTGAAATTCAATGTGAATGAATTAAACAGTGAAATTCAACGTGAAGGAATTAAACAGTGAAATTCAATGTGAATGAATTAAACAGTGAAATTCAATGTGAATGAATTAAACAGTGAAATTCAATGTGAATGAATTAAACAGTGAAATGCAATGTAAATGAATTAAACAGTGAAATTCAACGTGATGGAATTAAACAGTGAAATTCAATGTGAATGAATTAAACAGTGAAATTCAACGTGAAGGAATTAAACAGTGAAATTCAATGTGAATGAATTAAACAGTGAAATTCAATGTGAATGAATTAAACAGTGAAATTCAATGTGAATGAATTAAACAGTGAAATTCAATGTGAATGAATTAAACAGTGAAATTCAACGTGAAGGAATTAAACAGTGAAATTCAATGTGAATGAATTAAACAGTGAAATTCAATGTGAATGAATTAAACAGTGAAATTCAATGTGAATGAATTAAACAGTGAAATTCAATGTGAATGAATTAAACAGTGAAATTCAACGTGAAGGAATTAAACAGTGAAATTCAATGTGAATGAATTAAACAGTGAAATTCAATGTGAATGAATTAAACAGTGAAATTCAATGTGAATGAATTAAACAGTGAAATTCAATGTGAATGAATTAAACAGTGAAATGCAATGTAAATGAATTAAACAGTGAAATTCAATGTGAATGAATTAAACAGTGAAATTCAATGTGAATGAATTAAACAGTGAAATTCAATGTGAATGAATTAAACAGTGAAATTCAATGTCAAGGAATTAAACAGTGAAATTCAATGTGAATGAATTAAACAGTGAAATTCAATGTGAATGAATTAAACAGTGAAATGCAATGTAAATGAATTAAACAGTGAAATTCAATGTGAATGAATTAAACAGTGAAATTCAATGTGAATGAATTAAACAGTGAAATTCAATGTCAAGGAATTAGACAGTGAAATTCAATGTCAAGGATTCAAACAGTGAAATTCAATGTCAAGGATTTAAACAGTGAAATTCAATGTCAAGTATTCAAACAGTGAAATTCAATGTCAAGGATTCAAACAGTGAAATTCAACATCAAGGATTCAAACAGTGAAATTCAATGTAAAGGATTCAAACAGTGAAATCCAACGTAAAGGATTCAAACATTGAAATTCGACATCAAGGATTCAGACTCTGCATCAAGATGCTAGTTGCTGGTAATCCATATTCCTCATTTGAATAATCAACACAGGGATGCAAATTGAATCTTCAAACTGAATCCACAGAACAATAATAATTTTCTAGATAAATTTATAAGCTGAGAAAATATATTATAATATTTTCAGAATGATATATTGGTAAATATTCAGTAAATTATCTTTTTATGTCTGAATTTATTTAGTGAAAATATCAAAGCCTTCATATAAAAGGAGCATTTCAATGGCAGATAGCACACTAATCATTGTATGCTATCAAATGAATCGTGATCATTAAAAAAATAATAAAATAGTACCATATACCTAGATACTATTGCATTCTCAGGAAACTACATTTAATTTTCTACTCTTTCGATTTCTGTATAAAATATTATGATTTTTTGAAATCATATTGACTGTATTTCTGTCTAAAAACTGCTCATTTCTAATGCTCTCCCTGTACTAAATTCCATAGACCACACTAAGTTTCACTAGCCATACTAAATTCTATAAGTAATAGTAAGTTTCATGAGCCATGCTATTGCTGAGTTTCATATGTCATAGTGTCATAGTCATACTAAGTTTCATTAGCCATACTGAGTTCCATTAGTCATACTGAGTTCCATTAGTCATACTAAGTTTCATATTAGCTATACTGAGTTTCATTAGTCATACTAAGTTTCACTAGCCATACTGAGTTTCATTAGACATACTAAGTTTCATATTAGCTATACTGAGTTTCATTAGTCATACTAAGTTTCATTAGTCTTACTGAGTTTCATTAGTCATACTAAGTTTCATTAGCCATACTGAGTTTCATTAGTCATACTAAGTTTCATATTAGCTATACTGAGTTTCATTAGTTATACTAAGTTTCATATTAGCCATACTGAGTTTCATTAGTCATACTGAGTTTCATTAGTCATACTGAGTTTCATTAGTCATACTAAGTTTCATTAGTCATACTGAGTTTCATTAGTCATACTGAGTTTCATTAGTCATACTAAGTTTCATTAGCCATACTGAGTTTCATTAGTCATACTAAGCTTCTTTAGCCTTACTGAATTTCATTAGTCATACTAAGTTTCATTAGCCATACTGAGTTTCATTAGTCATACTAAGTTTCATATTAGTCATACTGAGTTTCATTAGTCATACTAAGTTTCATTAGTCATACTGAGTTTCATTAGTCATACTGAGTTTCATATTAGTCATACTGAGTTTCATTAGTCATACTAAGTTTCATTAGTAATACTGAGTTTCATTAGTCATACTAAGCTTCTTTAGCCTTACTGAATTTCATTAGTCATACTGAGTTTCATTAGTCATACTGAGTTTCATTATTTTCAACATGAAGATAAATGATGTGCAGAGCATGTAAGCTGCTAATGTGTCAAAAAATTTTCCCTTTTCCATGCTTTACAACACTGAATCATTAAATTAAAGCAATACATTAAGACTTATAACTCATTTATATTGCTATATAAAGAGTGTAAACAACTAAACATGAGGCTATGTACTCAATTACCGTATGCTACCAACATCAAGAAAAAATTTTTAGGTAATAAATATTTTATATATTCACAAAAAATATGATATCCGTTGGAAAAAATCCTCAAATTTGCCTATCAAATTATATCATTTTTTCTAGAGTCAATGTTTTTTATTTAATATTTGTAAATAAATCTCTGTTCATAAATAAACATTTTTTCGGTGTTGTGAAAAAGAAATCAATGATTATATCCATTTTTCTTTTCAACAATAGTGTTCCTAAATGTTGGTTATAGACTCTAATATTTGCAAGCCACTCGACTGGTCGATATCGAGTGGTTTTCGACACCTTCGACAGCTTTCGCTATTTGATTATTTGAATTTTCGTCACGATCTATTTCTTACAGAAAAAGTACACATTGAGGTACATTTTGTTAAACTGGTTAAGGGAGAACATTATGTTAAATTATCTGAAATCAAAACATTATTATATTGGAATATCCTAAAATCATATCTAATTAATATCGGATATTAAATATCATTTTACTATCGGATTTTGACCCTGGAAACCAATTAACTTTAAAATATAATGTGCGATAATATTAATAAAACATTGCCTATTTTCTTTTCAAGCTTTCGTTTTTTACCATTATCTTAACCCTAATTAGTTTGACGTGTTTCTTCTTATCACATCCCTTTTAAATTACTTTATATCTTTCATGTCATTCCTTTCAATTTGCTGGCCTTTCTTGATTTTGTTCATACATAAATACCAAATATATTTATGTATTTAATAATTTTAAAATATTTACGTATCGGCATCAATCACGTAAATTAAGAATTAAATTGTAATGTCGTGACATGTGGCAACGTATAAATACAGCTTGGTTACCCTCTAAATACACTACAGTCTAAGTTTCCATGAAGTACACACACATGCATGAGCTGTGATTGGGTCTCATTCCACCCAATCACAGCTCTGCTCTCTCAGTTGCCAATGTCCTATATACCTATTTATTTATTTCTTCTTATATGTTCAATATTTTGACTTGGAATTTGGTACACATTAGTTTAGTATATATACTAACCACTTGTAAAAAATACATTACTGTAGGTTTATAAATAAGACATATGTTTTTTAATACATTCTGATACATTCTAATAGTAAAACTCATTAGGGTTAAACCTAATTTTAGCTCAAACAGTCACCACTAGATGATAGATCGTAATGAAATAATTAACAGATTATCAAGTTGAATCGCATTTTTAAAATATGAATACAGTTTAACTCATTTATCATTGTGTCCTGTATAGTGAATTTAGAGTCCTGTGACGTTGTTAGTTTACTTCCTTATAACGTCTCAGTGTATGGGCTCTAAGTGATTAGGATCCTACTCTATAAAGTATTTTCAGATTCCTTTCTCTTTATAAATCTCTTTCTACTAAATACTCATGGTACCATGCCCTAGAACCACCTTGCCACTATGGTTCCGACCTCAGGCCTCTGGTCCAAGCTTAACTGTATTTAAGGGTAATAATGGTAAAGTAATTAACACTTAAAGAGAATATATTCATTGGTCAAGCACATGTTATTACAAAGAATATCTCCACTAGAACGCTCGCAAGTTAAGGTCTTAATAACTACGAACAGGAGATAAGGTGTGTAGCTCACGAGAGCGAATCGGTAACTGACTTGACTGTCACTTACTTACAATCATATAGGTTCGTGATGATAGTAATGCATACACAATTGCTGTGTTTGCTTTACCACAGTCCTGAGTAAGAGAACTAACCTGTATAGTGGACAAATTTCCTTTTGGTCTACCTTGAATGTCCATTACTTTTTTCTAATGGCAGACTAAAGGAAATTTGTTCACTATAGAGGCTATTTCAGGACTGAACATTCACTATAGTGGAGATCTACTGTGGTATTGCAAAGTCTTGTAGTCAATACAGAGTAATTATTAAGTACATACTTATACATGTGATGTATATCTACTTTCACAGCACATTTATGATATCCTCTTATAGAAGCTTTGCGAAGACTTTGCTAATTTGCACTCAATCATAATTAATGGTGGAAAAACAGTATTCGTAATATTGAAGAAAAGTTTAATTTATTTTATTTCTGTAGGAGTGTTTAATTTTTAAGAGTTTTAAAACTTTGTTAAAAAGCTTTTAAAAATCTATTTAGTTTGTAGATATTTATAGAGATATTATATTTGTATGATAAGTTTTCTTCATTAAATAGCATCTCATTAATATTTTCATTCCTTTTTGTAGGGCAATATTTTTTAGCATTCTTACAATATTAATTCAATTTTGAACCGAGAAACTTTGTTTCCTGGGTCATAAATAAAGATTTAACAATGATATTAGTATGTTATCTGTATTCTTAATTAAACTAAAATTAATTAATAATTTTGTATACTTATTTATATGGATGAAATCTGCTATCTTTTCAATTCAAAAATTGTATAAACTTATAACATACTAATAATTTGTTCACACTACGTTGGAACATAATTTTAAAAAGTTTAAACTAGAATGAGCACTCTTAAAACGAATACTTTTCCCGCCGCTTCAATCTGTTTTTACCATTTCGTGACCTAGCTTGACCTTAGTCCCGATATCTCCCAAAGTTTAATTAAATGATTCCTGGATACCTACCAATTGTCCCACCAAGTTTCAGGTAATTTGGTTGAACAGTTTTTAAGATATAAATAACTTCGACTTATCGCCCTGAATCTCCCAAAAATTTAATCGAATGATTCCTGGAAAATGGCCAACCGTCCCACCAAATTTCGACCTATTTGGGTTAATGCTTTTTGAGTTATGAGAATAACACGATTATGTTTACAAATAAGTTAGTAAATAAATAATGACGACTTGGACAATAGTAGACGGTTGAAAAATAAATAGAGATAATATTTGCGTTAAATTTACCTTCTGTTATTAAATCAAAATATATTAACAGCAAAAGTACCGCCATATCAAACTTCTCATTCCACCACCAAAACTTCATAATTACATACAGTAATATGTAATTATGTCTTGTTATGTCTTTGCTAAGCTCCTCCTACTTTTTCCACGAGAATATAAGAAAAAACGATACAATTATTATTTATTTCAGTTTGTATCCAAAATACCTGCAGGTATCATGGATACCAACTGAAATAAATAATTATTATATCTTTTTTTTTTATTCTTGTGGAAAAAGTAGGAGGAGCTTAGCAAAAAGTCTGGTGGAAAGACTTATAAAACACTATGTGTGTACGGCCCTCAACGTGTTTGCAACAGGTTTGATGACGTCATATCAACTGCAATCTTGTATTTGGTGATCTTGTTCTCAATGAAATTGATTGTTTAATATCTTGAATTCATTTATATTGGTATATTGTATTTCAGTATCTGGAACTGACAAGAGTTATCATGTAACGAAAAGCATAAAAGTTGTTCGGAAATTAGTGTACAATATCTGTTACTGTTATCGTTTAATTTTTTTTTAAATGTTTCTTTATGATTTTTGAGGAATATGTTGATTTAATGAATACTATAATGAATTAATTAAAACGATTGGTCACAGGCGAATCGTCCATCTTTCTTTATATTCTGTACAAATGGAAGAAATTAAAGTTATCAACTAAAACCTTTTTTTAACATTAGATATCTCCATGAAAAATAAGTTTATTCACATCAGAAAACTTCATCTTAAATAAAAAAATAAAATTAGATAACATCATCAATTCACAAGTTTTTATAATGTTTTTACACTAAAAGTGAAAATTAGAATTGTATATTCAAAAGATAAGGATTTAACGAAATCCTTGGTCTAAATGGACAAGTCCATAAATGGTGAAAATATCTTAACTTTCTAACAAATTTAACTCTCGTCTACCATTCCTCACCAGATAAAAAAAATATGGAAGGTCTCCAATTTTTCCGCTACGATTCTGAAACTGAAAGACTTTATTTTGTCGGGACATGGTTTGTGTCTTGGCTAATGAGGTGTAAAAATTCTTCGGACAGTAAAAAATTATTCTTTTTCACAGGTCGAGAAAACATTTCATTATGAGTCTTAAATATTATTAGCTCATTCTTTAGATAGATTTTTAGATATGACACGGGCTCCAGTTCTTATGATTATTACAGTAGAACTCCTCTATAGTAGACTCCTTTATAGTAGACTCCTCTATGGTGGACTCATCTATAGTGAACTCCTCTTTAGTGAACGTAGAGTCCTGAGTAAGAGAACTACCCTGTCTTGTGAACAAATTTTCTATGGTCTGCCATAATTTGGCAATCAGATTTTCTGAAACTGATTGCCATTCGTGGTAAACTAAAGGAAATTTGTTCACTTTAAGAGGTAATTCTCTCATTCAGGACTCCCATTCATAACTATAGAAAAGTTCTATTGTAATATCATTAAAATGTTCACGTCATGCACCTAACAAGTGAGTCGTAACGTTAACCTCAGGTTTCTGATTGCAAATAACAACAGCATCAGTCGGTTATTCATCCCACACGTGTGAAGTCAGTGGTGTAATTCCGTCATTCTGCTTCAATGAGCTTCAAGCCGTCTAAGGACCAATTCGGTCCATTGAACTCATACCATGGGGAATCTATATTTCAGAACCATGAGCCTCAAAAGGTTATGTAACTTCTATTTAATACCAACCTTCATTATGAGCAGCATTCTAGATTTCTTTCAGAATCGATCCCTGTAATCTTTACAGTATCGTATGTGTTTTTCACTAAGTTCAGGTCTAGATGTGAGTGGTTAGGAGGCATTGCTCATTCTCAGCAGATATCTTGTGTAGGTAAGTCCTAAGGAATGAGATATGCTGACAGACAGAAACTGATGGCGTGGAAACACCTAACAATTGAAATCAACATTCTGCGTTACACTGATCAACATATGCAGTGGATGATTAAAAGGATGACTGTCTCTAAAGGGCCGTACACACGTAGTGTTTTTAAGTCTTTCCACCAGACTTTTTTGCTAAACTCCTCCTACTTTTTCCACGAGAATATAATAAAAAACGATACAATAATTATTTATTTCAGTTGGTATCCATGAAACCTGCAGGTATCATGGATACCAACTGAAATAAATAATAAGTATCTTGTTTTTTCTTATATTCTCGTGGGAAAAATAGGAGGAGCTTAACAAAAAGTCTGGTGGAAAGACTTAAAAACCCTACGTGTGTACGGCCCTTTACTATTGAAAAGATGACTCAACTCTTTTTATTAGTAATAGCAACAAAACTTGAGAGTTGTTTTTTTTCATGGAAAAGTTAACTTTGTAACTTTGTTAACTTTGTAACAATTTTTATTGTTTCATCAATATTTTCTGCAAAGATAAGTAAAAAAATAACTTAATCGCCCGTTATATCTCAGTAAACCTCCACAAATCTATCGACAGTCTTTAGATGCTTCTCCG
>CANNZV010001248.1:0-169894 GCA_947561585.1 Caprella mutica | reverse complement strand
GGAACGAAATGCAATATGAGGTATGAAACACAGGTGCTAGGACAATTGCCACCCGCGGACAATTGCCACCCGCGGGTTATTGCCACCCCCGGACAGTTGCCACCCGGACAATTGCCACCCGGACAATTGCCACCCCGGACAATTGCCACCCAAATAATTTATATCAGGCCTCTTAACTTTAAAAATGGTGATAAAATATGTATATTATTGTTGTACGATTAATTATTAATTATATACAATATAAGATAAAAAAAATATTATTCGGTTTCTGAATGTGCTTTTTAAATCTTATATTTTTTAAATCTTATATTCTTTAAATCTTATGTTATTGAATACTTTATACCACTTCTTTAGAACGATTCAAAACTGTTTAATTCCCTTCGTCTATAACATTTTCAGGATTTAGGATTTTAAAAACATATTGTCACAACCCTAATAATATTGTCAGGATTCTTAACTTGTAAATTATATTACTGGGTAGTAATTTAAATACCTATTGTCTTTCCTTTATCAAATAATTATAAATAAAGACCTATTCCGGGCGAGATATTTTAATTCTATTAATGGAATATCGTCTGCTCCAGAAATTTGGTTTACTAATGACTATATCATTGACATCAAAAGGAAATTAAATACAAGGGACTTGAAGAAGCAGTCAGAAAGGAAAGTGGCTCCATGAACAAAGTCATCTACCACCGTGGGTGACAATGCTCATGGATGCAGAAAAGCTACTCTGTGAATGCAGTCACTTAAAAAGGAAAATATTAAATGTGTAATGAATTTTCTTAGCTTATAATGTATACAAATAATAATTAATCGTACAAAAATAATATACATATTTCATCTCCATTTTTAAAGTTAAGTGGCCTGATAATAAATATTTGGGTGGCAATTGTCCGGAGGTTGCAATTGTCCGGGTGGCAACTGTCCGAGGGTGTCAATTGTCCGCGGGTGTCAATTGTCCGCGGGTGGAAATTGTCCGGTCACGGAAACACAAGTTGCCATCGTCGTCAAAGAATGCATGGCCGATTACAACCATTCCATTAATAATGAAAACGAAGATCTTAACCTTAGCATAATACCTATCTTTTTTTCGTAGATATTTCGAGGATTTATGTCCTCCAACTGCGTCGTATTTTCAATATGCTTTTTGATGGAGGCAAAAGAACTTCTCGTCAGTCTAAACCAATCTATGAACAATGTTGGATGGTTTCTACAGAGTCTACTAACAAAACTGCCTTCTCTGTGATTTGTGGACATAAGTTAATGGTTGAACTGAACTGTAATGATAAAAACAGAAACGAAGTTCATGTCTGACGATCCTCCACAACGTGGTTTTGATGGGAGAAATCTACTCAGACGCTTTTTTGAGAGAGCAACTGGAAGTTTCTTCAAAGAAACTCTGCACATCCTGAATCACTGTTTTTTTTCTTTTTAGTTTTGTTTCATTTGCCTTTTCATGTGGATTGAAAAGATTACAAACTTTTTCAGATGGTGAGATTTAGCCGCCCTTCCACTCATCTTGAAGTGAAGCATGAATTCTCGACGTACTGTAGAAGGAGAAAGTGTGTGGGAAAACTGCAGGACAATCCATTTCTTTTCAAGTTCAGGAAAGATTTTTCAGGTTGAAGATCAAAACGAAATTTTTAAAGTGTGATAACATCTACTCTTTATGAACAAAATGACGTATACATTACACAACTTGAGACATTTTAAGTTCTCCCAATTCGCAATTTAGCAAAGACGCTTCAGTGTAAAGTGCACAGTGAAGTGTTAAAACAACCACCAATAGTTGTAAATAAAGTGCACAATGAAGGGTTAAAACAACCACCAATAGTTGTAAATAAAGTGCACAGTGAAGTGTTAAAACAACCACCAATAGTTGTAAATAAAATGCACAGTGACGGGTAAAAACAACCACCAATAGTTGTAAATAAAGTGCACAGTGAAGTGTTAAAACAACCACCAATAGTTGTAAATAAAGTGCACAGTGAAGTGTTAAAACAACCACCAATAGTTGTAAATAAAGTGCACAGTGAAGTGTTAAAACAACCATCAATAGTTGTAAATAAAGTGCACAGTGAAGTGTTAAAACAACCATCAATAGTTGTAGATAAAGTGCACAGTGAAGTGTTAAAACAACCACCAATAGTTGTAAATAAAGTGCACAGTGAAGTGTTAAAACAACCATCAATAGTTGTAAATAAAGTGCACAGTGAAGTGTTAAAACAACCATCAATAGTTGTAGATAAAGTGCACAGTGAAGTGTTAAAACAACCATCAATAGTTGTAAATAAAGTGCACAGTGAAGTGTTAAAACAACCATCAATAGTTGTAAATAAAGTGCACAGTGAAGTGTTAAAACAACCATCAATAGTTGTAAATAAAGTGCACTGTGAAGTGTTAAAACAACCATCAATAGTTGTAAATAAAGTGCACAGTGAAGTGTTAAAACAACCATCAATAGTTGTAAATAAAGTGCACAGTGAAGTGTTAAAACAACCATCAATAGTTGTAAATAAAATGCACAGTGAAGGGTAAAAACAAACACCAATGGTTGTAAATAAAGTGCACCGAGAAGGGTTAAAACAACCATCAATAATTGTAAATAAAGTGCACAATGAAGGGTTAAAACAACCACCAATAGATGTAGATAAAGTGCACAGTGAAGGGTTAAAACAACCACCAATAGTTGTAAATAAAGTGCACAGTAAAGGGTTAAAACAACCATCAATAGTTGTAAATAAAGTGCACAGTGAAGCGTTAAAACAACCACCAATAGTTGTAAATAAAGTGCACAGTGAAGGGTTAAAACAACCACCAGTAGTTGTAAATAAAGTGCACAGTGAAGGGTTAAAACAACCACCAACAGTTGTAAATAAAGTACACAGAGAAGGGTTAAAACAACCACCAATAGTTGTAAATAAAGTACGTTGTGAAGGGTTGAAACAACCACCAACAGTTGTAAATAAAGTACACAGAGAAGGGTTAAAACAACCACAAATAGTTGTAAATAAAGTGCACAGTGAAGGGTTAAAACAACCACCAATAGTTGTAAATAAAGTGCAGAGTGAAGAGTTAAAACAACCACCAATAGTTGTAAATAAAGTGCACAGTGAAGAGTTAAAACAACCACCAATAGTTGTAAATAAAGTGCACCGTGAAGAGTTAAAACAACCACCAATAGTTGTAAATAAAGTACACAGTGAAGAGTTAAAACAACCACCAATAGTTGTAAATAAAGTGCACAGTGAAGAGTTAAAACAACCACCAATAGTTGTAAATAAAGTGCACAGTGAAGAGTTAATATTTCAGTTCAACCTTCACATTATTTTAGTCAATAAATTACAATAACTTTTTATTTGTATTGACGGAGACATGAATTTAAACCATTAGTTAATAGTTTATATTATTCAGTCATATTAATTACCAAATATTTGACGATAATACTTCTAATAGATGATACCAATTGATAACCAATCAGTTTCCACCCCTACAGTATTGGTGTAATTATGTAAAAAGTAATTAATTAACTAGGTACATGTTTAAAGTCTCACTTTCTTTGCTAACTTTTTTTACAGAGCTAGAGACTATATTTATTATATTGCCATGTCTTTATTTTCCAATTATTTCTTCTACTAATAACTTGCGTTGAAGCCTATTAAGTTTTATAGTATGTATGTAAATCATATTAAGAGTATATTGAGTGAAACTAATTATAGAACTTTTAATACGCCACTAATTAGTGACTAAAAATAACTCTCTATTTTCCTCTATGAGGTATATCATATTAACAAGTTTAATAAATATGAGTGATTATAATTAAATTCATTGTGTGATAATTCTGCTGGTCACATCACTGGTCACATCACTGGTCACATCACTGGTCACATCACTGATCACATCACTGGTCACATCACTGGTCACATCACTGGTCACATAACTGGTCACATAACTGATCACATCACTGGTCACATCACTGGTCACATAACTGATCACATCACTGGTCACATCACTGGTCACATCTCTGGTCACATCACTGGTCACATCTCATGTTAATTACACGTTCTTTCTCCATATTAGTACAGTCTCTTTCTCTATATTAGTACAGTCTCTTTCTCTATATTAGTACAGTCTCTTTCTCCATATTAGTACAGTCTCTTTCTCTATATTAGTACAGTCTCTTTCTCCATATTAGTACAGTCTCTTTCTCTATATTAGTACAATCTCTTTCTCCATATTAGTACAGTCTCTTTCTCTATATTAGTACAGTCTCTTTCTCTATATTAGTACAGTCTCTTTCTCTATATTAGTACAGTCTCTTTCTCTATATTAGTACAGTCTCTTTCTCTATATTAGTACAGTCTCTTTCTCTATATTAGTACAGTCTCTTTCTCTATATTAGTACAGTCTCTTTCTCTATATTAGTACAGTCTCTTTCTCTATATTAGTACAGTCTCTTTCTCTATATTAGTACAGTCTCTTTCTCTATATTAGTACAGTCTCTTTCTCTATATTAGTACAGTCTCTTTCTCTATATTAGTACAGTCTCTTTCTCTATATTAGTACAGTCTCTTTCTCTATATTAGTACAGTCTCTTTCTCTATATTAGTACAGTCTCTTTCTCTATATTAGTACAGTCTCTTTCTCTATATTAGTACAGTCTCTTTCTCTATATTAGTACAGTCTCTTTCTCTATATTAGTACAGTCTCTTTCTCTATATTAGTACAGTCTCTTTCTCTATATTAGTACAGTCTCTTTCTCTATATTAGTACAGTCTCTTTCTCTATATTAGTACAGTCTCTTTCTCTATATTAGTACAGTCTCTTTCTCTATATTAGTACAGTCTCTTTCTCTATATTAGTACAGTCTCTTTCTCTATATTAGTACAGTCTCTTTCTCCATATTAGTACAGTCTCTTTCTCTATATTAGTACAGTCTCTTTCTCTATATTAGTACAGTCTCTTTCTCTATATTAGTACAGTCTCTTTCTCTATATTAGTACAGTCTCTTTCTCTATATTAGTACAGTCTCTTTCTCTATATTAGTACAGTCTCTTTCTCTATATTAGTACAGTCTCTTTCTCCATATTAGTACAGTCTCTTTCTCTATATTAGTACAGTCTCTTTCTCTATATTAGTACAGTCTCTTTCTCTATATTAGTACAGTCTCTTTCTCCATATTAGTACAGTCTCTTTCTCTATATTAGTACAGTCTCTTTCTCTATATTAGTACAGTCTCTTTCTCTATATTAGTACAGTCTCTTTCTCTATATTAGTACAGTCTCTTTCTCTATATTAGTACAGTCTCTTTCTCGTGGGTGTATTCGTGATTATAAAACAACAGAGAATCTCATTGGTATTAAAGGGGAGAAACGGAGACAGAGATTGCACTGACCTCGTGCAGAGTCACACTGAGTCACAAGGAGTCATACTGAGTCAAAATGAGAGTCACACTGAGTCAGAGGAAGAGTCACAGTGAGTCACAATAAGTCATAGTGAGTCACACTAAATCACAATAAGTCACACTAAGTAACAGTGAGTCACAATAAGTCACAATGAGTTACAGTGGATCACAATGAGTCACATTGAGTCGTACTGAATCACACTAAATCACAGTGAGTCGCACTAAATCACAATGAGTCACACTAAAACACAGTGAATCACACTAAGGCACACTGGGTAAATTAAACCCAGGTTAATTCCACCCCAGGTTAATTCCACCCCTGTGACAATGCTAATTAGGGTGAGACTAAAAAGTCCAAGTTTCTATTTTTAGATGACCATTTGTTGAACACTGCGTATACATGAAAAAAAACATAACTCTAAATCCGGGACATTTGGACAATATTTAGAGGTAGCTCAAGTCAATAGAAATTGTATTTAGAGAAAAATATTAATAATCATAATATGGCAGTTTATTTTTAAAGGTTAAATATTGAGCAAGTTTATGTGTGCACCGTATAAATAAATTATTGATTCCTTTTTAACATGAACTGAAGTGTATGATACTGTTACAACAATGGTTCGGAAAGGTGTGAAGGTGAACCCATTAAAACTTTCAAAGTTTTCGCTTTTTGCTTATAAGTTGCCGTTTTTGGATTCCAAGAAAAAAAATTCCTGTGGTCAAAAGCCGCCATGTGAAAAAATCCAATAAACCCACCAGTCACAAAAACCACAGCAATAATCCACCCCATCAAAAAACTCCTGGTCAAAAAAGCACATGTAAAATATCCCCGGTGTAAAAAATGAAAATACCGTCGGTCAAAATTCGTTTCACACCTGTCAAAAAATAACAAGTACTATATGACATCATCTTACAGTTAATATCGCTGTTGTGTAGGCGATAGGGGAGACAATCAGCTTGCGAATGAAAATCTAAATACCTCAACTGATAAAGAGCGTTCACACAACCTTTCCGTTTACTTTTCTATAACATGTGTAGTGAAAAATAAACAGCTTGTGATCGGCCAACAAAAGTTTTAAGCAAATACAAAGAAAATGCTAGTTAATTAGTAGTATTATATAAAATATTGATAAATGATTAATATTAATGACTAATTATCCAAACTTAACCCGTAAAGTGGGGTGGAATATACTGTTCTAGGACTATTGCCCGGCGGAATTTTGCCAGGGTGGAATTTTGCCAGGCGGATTTTTGCCTGGCGGAATGTTCCCCGCGGATTATATATTTCTATTTTTAAATTGTAAATTAAAAGTTCAAAATGTGAGATGAAATTTACATAAATATGAATCAATTTAATGTAACTTTAACATATTGTACTATAACAAGTTTTATTTAACTAATAGCCACTAAATGAAAATAAATTGAATTCGAATTTACTGAAAATAATTACAAAACATCTTTTAATTCAATTGTTATACATATATTCGGACAGTCTTGTAGAATTCACATATTAAGGTTAACCTAACTAACAATAATTCAACATTTTCGATAATTTAATAGTTGCAATTTAACAGTTATTATAAATGGTATTCATGATAACTGCAGGTAGGTAACAATATAGAAGTTGTCAGGGGTTCTACAAATTTATGTTTGTTATACGACTTGAAAAAGTTGGACGAAGTGTTTTATTTATAATCTGTTGATTCCTAAAGTTTGCTCAATATTAGTACAGTTATTGTCATATCCCTTTCACAATGGTGTCGATAATATAAAGTCCACGTGGAAAAGACAGCATAATTAAAAAATGTTAAATACTAAACGCAAGACTGAAAATTATGATTGAAAACATATTAACTTATTAATATAAGTCATAGTTCGTCACGAAGTACTAGGTGAAGGAAGCCGTAAGTGAATTGCAAACACCAGTTAAAAAAATAAGTTACAATATTTTTAAAAATACCAAACAATATAGTATTTTCTAAAACTAAACCACTGCAAAAATTGATTACAGTTACATTTATTAGGTGTTCTGTAATTATTTTCAGTAAATTCGAATTCATTTTATATTCAATTACGTGGCTATTTAACATTATAGTTAAATAAGACTTGTTATAGTACAATATGTTAAATTAATATTAAATTGATTCATATTTATGTAAATTTCATCTTGCATTTTAAACTTTTAATTTACCAATATAAAAATAGAAATATATAATCCAAGGGGAACATTCCGCCGGACAAAAATCCGCCTGGCAAAATTCCACCCTGGCAAAATTCCGCCGGGCAATATTCCGCCGGGCAAAATTCCTGTCACCGAATATGCTGGGGTGGAATATACTGGGAAGGAATATACTGGGGTGGAATATACTGGGGTGGAATATACAAGGGTGGAATATACCGTGGTGGAATATATCTGGATGGAACTTACCGGGTGGAGTTTACCGGGATGGAGTATACCAGGTTGTAATTTACCGGGTAGAATATACCGGAGTGGAATATACCTGGGTGACACTTACCGAGGTGGATTATACCGAGTTGGAATTTACCGGGGTGGAACTTATCGGGGTGGAATATACCGAGTTGGAATTTACCGGGGTGGAATATATCGGGGGGGAATATACCGGGTTGGAATTTACCGGGGTGGAACTTATCGGGGTGGAATATATCGGGGGGGAATATACCGGGTTGGTATTTACCGCAGTGGAATATACCGGAATGGAATATACGGAATGGAATATACCGCATTGGAATATACCGGGGTGGAATATACCGGGGTGGAATATACCGGGTTGGAATTTATCACAGTGGAATATACCGGTCACCATCACTCTCACATATCAAACTAATTATATGTAGTTTAACTTCATTAATCATATTACTAATCTTGTTTAGGCTTAATTTTCCCATAAGTTTAGCCTATAGTTAAATATGAAGATTATATTCTATACAAAAAGGAATAAATGATCAACATTCCAATTCATAGTTTTGAATATAACATAATTATAGGAATCTATGAAAAATTGAAAAATGAAAAAATGACTATCAATTAATTTATCACTAGCTATTTGTACAAATCCAAATTATAATACAGTTGCAATGACCAGCAGTATTTTCTGAAAGAACCTTGCAATATTAAAGGAATAGTACACTGTTGAACTTTGAACATTTGCAACAGTGTGTTCTACTTTAAAATTGAACTTGTGATGTCACAGTTCTCTGCTGAGTTGATCTTTTCAACTCGATACCATTCTATAGAAAGCAGTACCTAATAATTCTTTATTTGTTTGATAGCATACTTTTTATTAAATCATGTCATTTTATAACTCTCAGTTTTTCTCACAAGAAATACAGAGGTTGTCAAAAACTGTATTTTTGAAAACTACAACACGTTTCGTATTCCGTAATGGCAACATGTTGTACATAGCTAAGTCTACTATGGTTTGATTGAGTTGAACTATGGTTTCGTTTAATTTATGCTACCATTTAAACGTTTCAGGACCGTTAACATCATATTATTTTTTGAGAAAATAAATGACACTTAAGATTTTTTTATTTTTAAAAATTCGTCCATATTTCAGTGTAGTCAATGCAGTCATTGTGCAGAACATGTCTGTCAAACTTTAAATTTTGGCTAAGAGGATTGCTGCTGAACTTATGTTTTTACTTTTGAAATCTTATTTGCCCTGAAACATCTCTGAAAACTTATAAGACAACGGAATTCATGGCAAACGTAGTGTGTTGCAGCATATTACAGTCCTTGTCGAAACTAGGTTCACAATATTAATCTTTCCGTATTTCCATTCACAGTTCACAGTGTTGTCACTTTCATTAAAGTATGTTTTATTTTAAGACAATGAACGTCAAGTAGTAATGTTGCTATAAATCATCGAGAAGATTTGTTTAATATTTCCCTTTTTCACTATTAAATGCTTGAAATTTATTGATTAGGACTTTCTCCAGTTTGTGTACACTGGAATGAGACCGGCGAGTAGAATGTTCCATCTATTACGATACTATTTCTATTCTCTGCCATTTAGTTAGTAGATATATTTACACTTAGTAACCTTTTTGTGTGATATCCAAAATTCCTTCTTTTGGATGTCCTAATTGTAGTAATTTGTTTCAATGCAATCTCACTATCTATGAAAAACTGATTGTATATCTTACTCTTCCTCGCTGCAATCATCATCCGGCTATTCTTTCTTATGATTGCAAACCAAGTATAGTCTCACATCACGCATGTCGGTGATCTGCAAATGTTCAGATATCTCTTACACATGTACCTCATTTTAAACAGTTTGGCCTTTACAATAACATGGAATTGATGGGGTGTCACACCTTTCAAATGTATGGAAAACTATCTGCTATTTATAGTTGATGATATATCCTCCCCTTTAATGTGAATCGAGCCTGGCGAAAATAGTTTTGAGTGTTTGATAATTCTTTTGATCTTTAAATAAAACTGGAATGAATATCTTGACCATGCGGCAAATTGAAAAAAAAAACTAATGATTGCCTCTTGAAGGCTCACTAAGTAATTCCTCTGTTCAACACTTATGTGATCAGATACCGAATGGCTTTCTTGAAAATCAAATTAAATTATATCATTTCGTTATGGAATAGATTAACTATCTAGATTTTTAAAAGAAAGATCAACAGCCATGTGCCGGTAATAGAAGACGATAATATAATTATGATGCATGGTTCGTTGTCTGTTAGAGACCTTTAAAACTCTTCCAGTGTTCAAGAAGCAGTTGTTGTCTAACAATGCTTGGAAGTGTATCAAGTTTTAACTTGGTAGAGATGGTTTACTTGAAGGATAAGAGGCATGGAGTTACACTAGCTCATGACATCTTTACCAGTGTCTATCATGCTATTTAAACTTCCCTAATGAAGGGGAAATGGTAATTGAAAGACTGGTTATTTAGGGGAAAGAGTAGAGGGCAATGAGATAATTAGCAAATAGGAGTGCAGTCTGTGTGGCGGGAAAGGCCAAAGGATAGGCGTTGAAGACAAAACCGCTGTCTGCACGAAGGTCACTTCACGGCGCCTTGGTGAATAGAGAAGTTACGCCGGCAGACTGTGCAGTGATAGCGGGGTTTTCTTTAATGTCTTCAGATAAAAATGAAAGGAGAACACTGTATAAGAGAAGAGGTTTCGCTCTCCTAATTACGATATGAGATTGAACGTGATTGGTTTCAGTACGTTGGAGATGAGATCTGTGATCGCCAAAGTGTTTTTGGTGAGAGGAGGAGCTTTTATTAAAAGCAAATCTATCTTATGACCGAAAGTACTTAGACCGAATTCATTGTTATTCTGTAGATGAATCATCTAAATCGAATGTGAGATAGTATTGGTCATTATTTTTCTTCATTCTATCTTCACAAAATCAATCGGAATTTTATAATCTTTTCCATGGACTGCTTTAGTGTTCCATGAACTACTTTAGTGTTTTATGGACTACTTTAGTGTTCCATGGACTATTTTAGTAGTCCATGCATTGTTTATTTTGGTGGGTCCGAAAGAAATGATTTGGATTTCTGTTAGTGGCTCTGAATCCACAAGTAAGAATATTGGAGATTATGTTATGCTACCATAATTTTCTTATGCTTCTCTCGTCTCTATGAATACTCGATGATTTATGACCTACATTGCAATTCAACCTCTCACCTTTTCAATGTTAGTATCCCCATTCAATGTTAGTATCCCCATTCATTGTTAGTATCCCCATTCATTGTTAGTATCCCCATTCAATGTTAGTATCCCCATTTAATGTTAGTATCCCCATTTAATGTTAGTATCCCCATTCAATGTTAGTATCCCCATTTAATGTTAGTATCTCCATTCAATGTTAGTATCCCCATTCATTGTTAGTATCCCCATTCAATGTTAGTATCCCCATTTAATGTTAGTATCCCCATTTGATGTTAGTATCTCCATTCAATGTTAGTATCCCCATTCAATGTTAGTATCCCCCATTCATTGTTAGTATCCCCATTCATTGTTAGTATCCCCATTCATTGTTAGTATCCCCATTCAATGTTAGTATCCTCATTTAATGTTAGTATCCCCATTTAATGTTAGTATCCCCATTTAATGTTAGTATCCTCATTCAATGTTAATATCCCCATTCATTGTTAGTATCCCCATTCAATGTTAGTATCCCCATTCAATGTTAGTATCCCCATTCATTGTTAGTATCCCCATTCATTGTTAGTATCCCCATTCAATGTTAGTATCCCCATTTAATGTTAGTATCCCCATTTAATGTTAGTATCCCCATTTAATGTTAGTATCCCCATTTAATGTTAGTATCCCCATTTAATGTTAGTATCCCCATTTAATGTTAGTATCTGCATTTAATGTTAGTATCCCCATTTAATATTAGTATCCCCATTTAAAGTTAGTATCCCCATTTAATGTTAGTATCCCCATTTAATGTTAGTATCCCCATTTAATGTTAGTATCCGCATTTAATGTTAGTATCCCCATTTAATATTAGTATCCCCATTTAAAGTTAGTATCCCCATTTAATGTTAGTATCCCCATTTAAAGTTAGTATCCCCATTTAATGTTAGTGTCCCCATTTAATGTTAGTATCCCCGTTCTGTTGACAGAGGCTCACCGTGCCCTAGAGCTGCTGGAAGATTACCACTCCAAGCTCTGTCGCACGCAGGACAAGCAGCTTCGTCTGGCAATAGAGAGAGTCATCAGAATCTTCAAGTCGCGACTATTCCAGGCATTATTGGGTGAGTACTACCTATTCTAGTAGTTATTAATTACTACCTAGTTAGTAATTACATATTACTACCTATTAAGTAGTTATAAATTACTACCTATTCTAGTAGTTATTAATTACTACCTAGTTAGTAATTATATATTACTACCTATTTAGTAGTTATAAATTACTACCTATTTAGTAGTTATATATTACTACCTATTCAAGTAGACTGTAGTCTGTAGTTATAAATTACTACCTATTCTAGTAGTTATAAATTACTACCTATTTAGTAGTTATATATTACTACCTATTTAGTAGTTATATATTACTACCTATTTAGTAGTTATATATTACTACCTATTTAGTAGTTATATATTACTACCTATTTAGTAGTTATAAATACCTTAATTACTACCTAGTTAGTAATTATATATTACTACCTATTTAGTAGTTATATATTACTACCTATTCTAGTAGTTATTTATTACTACCTATTTAGTAGTTATATATTACTACCTATTCTAGTAGTTATTTATTACTACCTAGTTAGTAATTATATATTACTACCTATTTAGTAGTTATAAATTACTACCTATTTAGTAGTTATAAATTACTACCTATTTAGTAGTTATATATTACTACCTATTCAAGTAGTTATGTATTACTACCTATTCAAGTAGTTATATATTACTACCTATTCAAGTAGTTATAAATTACTACCTATTCTAGTAGTTATAAATTACTACCTATTCTAGTAGTTATAAATTACTACCTATTTAGTAGTTATATATTACTACCTATTTAGTAGTTATATATTACTACCTATTTAGTAGTTATATATTACTACCTATTTAGTAGTTTTATATTTCTACCTAGTTAGTAGTTATATATTACTACCTATTTAGTAGTTATATATTACTACCTATTTAGTAGTTTTATATTTCTACCTAGTTAGTAGTTATATATTACTACCTATTTAGTAGTTATATATTACTACCTATTTAGTAGTTTTATATTTCTACCTAGTTAGTAGTTATATATTACTACCTATTTAGTAGTTATATATTACTACCTATTTAGTAGTTTTATATTTCTACCTAGTTAGTAGTTATATATTACTACCTATTTAGTAGTTATATATTACTACCTATTTAGTAGTTTTATATTTCTACCTAGTTAGTAGTTATTAACCATTTATGGCTTAAATAATTTGAGCGTGAAGAGCTGATTTTTTTGTAATATTCTTGAAATATATGCATCAAGAAAGCATATTTAAAAATAAAAACATGTGCTCTAAATCTAATATATGAATGAGTAAACATTTGTTTTATGTTTATCCGGTCGGTTACAGAAAATATCTCAAAGAGATTTCGCCAAATTCATCACATGAAAGAGACATAAATGTCGCTTTTTCACATAAAAGGTAATACACACACACACACACACACCATGGTGACGATTCAGGAAGAAACAAATTGTTAAAATATAAGTTTCTAAATGCTTATTGTCTATAAATGATATTGTTATAAACCACACTATTTTCAAGAGGGTAAGTCAAAATCAATATTTATGGTTTTTTGAAGTCATATCCTCAAACTTCAAAGTTTACAATGTGTTCATTCTAAATCATTTTATATCATGGACTATTTATTTAAAGATGAATATTGCAACAAACAATTATGACCTTATTTACTTTGATTGTAATTTCCCCCACATTAAAACTACTAATTTTATATATTAAATGATGAAGTAATATTTTTATAACATTTATGTGTAGTTCTAAAAATTGTTTGATTTAGTTTTACGAAATGTATTGCTCATTGATAATTAAATAAGAGTTAGATACAATTGAATGGTTAATCTTACTACTAACATGTATGAAAGGGTATCCCCTGTATTGAAAGTTTTCTTTGGTGCTTTTAAAGGAGAGACTGACTTAGATATTAGGTGAGTGCAGCTCTGACCATTGCAGTCGCTAACATTACACTTTTGGCACAATGACAAGGGGTGTAACGTAAACTATATAAAATGTGTACTATAACTAGGGTTGTGACAATATTCTCTTTGAAATATGCTTTATATTCTCACGAAATATATTCTCATATGCTCTAAATATATTCTTTTATGCTCTGAAATATGCTTAATATTACTTAAAAAAATGCCTTATATTCTTTTTATGCTCAATTCATTAAAAGTGCTGCAATTAGATATATAAATATGATAAGGGATATTAGCAAGATCCTTAAATCACATTTGGATGCTAATCTCTTGTTTCGGCGCAATAAAAATATTTGAAGAGTTTAAATAAGTTTTATTAACTCGAATCATATGGCACATGGATTCAATCTGTATATCGTCTGACCAAGTTCAGTCACAGTAATATCAAGTTTATAAAACGGGTGAATTTTAAATTTAAACTAAGAAACGTTGAAAAGTTGTAAGGATAAAATAAAACTGTATTTTCTAATATTAATTTACGAAACTTTTCAATATCGAACCTTGAACAGGTTTTTCAGGTATTAACCTTAATTCGGCTTGTATGTTCCAATAATTTTAGCATGTATTGTTCGGCAACGGTCTTCTAAAATACCTATATACTTACTTTCCATTGTTTTTTTTGTAAATATATATTATTTAGTTATATAGCATATCTCTGAACTGAGAAATATATTAGTTTCACGATTTTTTTACATATTGTTGAAAAGGATATGTTTTATTACTTTTTAATAAAAAGAATAATTTTTTAATAAAAAGAATATGCTTTATTTAAAATATGCTCGAGATTATATTTTTATGCTAAAAGAATATTGTCACAACCCTAACTATATCTATTCATAATTAAAGTAACGTTACGCTTACCAAATGCAAATAACTACCGGATGAGAATTTAATACGTAGCCATTAAGAAATCGCATAAAAAATATGTTCATTCAATATAATTTTTAATCAGATACCTCTTGAAATCTCAATCAAAAAATAATTTAATTATTATTTGATAATACTTCACCATATTTTAGTTGTTGTAGGTTTCATTTCTCAAGTTTAAAGTTTTTGATTCTATATTTTTAAACAGGTCCTGCACTTAAATTACAGTTATCAAAACAAACTAAATAACAACTCAAAATTAACATAAGAGATCAAAACTGTACGATTCACATACTTATGAAAGGCCATTAATGTAGAACTAACTTTCAAAATTTTATTTCAAAATATACAGTCGTAATATTTCTTAAATCTAAGAAGTCACTATTTTGTACAGTGCAAATCATTGGTACATCAATCCATTATTTAAAGAAACTCACTCCAATTACACTAAACATAGATAATTTGGTGAATTTTAACATAGAAGCTAGAAAATAAAACAACCATTAAGAATATAAAGTTAAGAGTAGGTATAAATGTGTCTAGGGATGATTAGCTGCTAAGAATAATAAATTAGACCTAATTAAACTAATGCCTCCTAAAACAACAGATCTATTTCAATACTATCTTTTATTAATGAATTTCAGCTATTAAGTATATTGAGGAATGATTTCTTTATACACAATTAGAGTAAGGTATGGTGCTTAGTCACCACGCAATATGTTGTGCTCCACTGTAGACTGAAGAAGCTTGTTGTTGTGGTGGGTGATGCTAGGCACTTCAGTACGCTGACATAGTCTGAGCATTTCTACCAATACCACAGGCAATAGCGATACTTGCCAACTGTAACAAAAGAGAAACATTAAAACAATGTGGCACAAAAATATTAAATGAAATAATGTGCAACAATTTCATAAATGATAATGATGGATGCAGTTTCTAGTTTCTAGAACAGCGAATTTAGCTTCAGATATAAAAACCCTAATCCACTAAGATGTTAATATTTAACTGACCTGAATGATGGCAAGAACGATGCCACCGATGATGAGCCACAAAGCCTCATTGGCGATGGTGTCTTGCAGGAGAGTGTAGCAACCAGTGGTGTAGATCTTCTCATTGGCCTGGTCGAAGGTGAGATCACCAATGTCCAAATTACAGTTGGAGTCATTGGTGTCGCGACAGCACCCCACTGGCACATCATTGTTGAAGGGAGGCTGAATGACTCCACTGTACCAGTCGGTGTAGTTTGACACTCCACAGCATTTCAGCTGTTAGAAGAAATGATGTGTGAGTTGGAGGGGAGTGAACTACAGGTTAGGGAAATCAAAAATGCTTCCAATATTACTACTTATTTTGCCCCAATTTACAACACAACATTTTTAGAAAGTTCGAAATGAATTCTTCACTTTTAATCATAAGAACCTAATCATAAGAACTAACATCATTTCAATAGCGTTCACAAAATAGCGTAAGGTTCCGTTCTATTTACTGTAACTCAAACACTAGATACTCACAGATTGCTGAGCCTGGTTGAGAGCCTTGGCATTCTCCTCACTGTCTCCATACCCATTGAAAGCCTTCAGCATGCTGTCTGATATGAAAGTTTGAATCTCATCCTTCTGAACCAGTCCGTAGACAACAATGGCGATTTGAGCGGTGAGCAGAATCAGAACAATGGTGGCGTACTGGAAAATAAAATGTACAAATAACATATGGAACAATATTACGTTATAGGTGAAAAAATAGAATATAGCTACCTATTAACTACTATGTTTAAAGGTAATGCATTAATTCATTATCAAATAAATTTACGGAAAAATGGCTTTCATAAAGATTTTTGAAAATCTACTCATGTCTGCAGAAGTTGTGACTCACGGTGTAGAGGAGGCAGGGACTTTCTCTGAGAGCACCGAAGCAGCCGAAGAAGCCAATGAGCATCACAGCTACTCCAATCAAGAGGAACACCAGAGGAACTGTGAAGGTGCCTGTGTTCAGTAGGGCGTTAAAGTCGCCAGTTTGAGCCAGGATGAGAGAGGCCAGAACAATCACGGCCACACCAACACCCTGAAAACAAAACACAAAGTTAGAGCAATGCGATGGAAAAGTTCGAACGCAACAGAATGTTCATCTTGTAAGGTTTTATAGACTCAGCGTTGAAGATATTAAATATATACTACCTCAATATACTTAATAGCTAAAGCTTTCAAATAGATATTTTAATTCATCAGAAGTAAATGAATCAGAGTATGTTACGACACGATTGGTTGGGATATTATCCTTATATGTCAGCCATATTATTTATTGAGCGATAAGTACGTATAGTCTTTGCATACTTTATCACGTGAAAATACTTACGAAAATGGCGAAGTTCATGACGAACAGGAAAAACTTGGAGAAACAGCCAGCCATTTTGAAGATGTGATTATACAATTATATTGAATGTTTATAAATCTGTGAAAAGAATGACAATAAGTAAACAATGTATCATACCTACAAGAACTAACTTATTGCCCTTCAATACGATGCGAACTCTCAGTATTATTTTTTTATGGTAATTTTATAACTTTGCAAGCATGGATAGTCACGTTATTTAGGAAGAAAAATAACAATAGATAAATAGTATACACATAATATACACCTGAACTGTTTTATTTACTCTTAACAATTTTCTCAAAGTTGATAGTTGTGACATTGTGGTAACAGTTTGTTTAATGACAATGTGGTCAAAATACACGAATAAGTACTTCGAATATAGACATATTACTGTTATACACTTCCTGGATTACGTGATATCGAAGTTAAAAGCAGTTCTTTTAATCACGTGAATATACATAGCCTTCATCGAGTGTGTGTAGGTACGATCTAGAGGAGAGAACATATCAAGGCCACAGTCATCGAGCTAACACAGGATATTCAGCATCAATAAACAAACAGATAAAGTGTTTGGCAATGCACTTAAGTTGTACCTTCTAAAGAGTATGGGTACACTCTTTAGAGGTTTAGAGTTTAGACTGACAAGGCACCAGACATCTACCTACTCAGCTGTGTGTGCAGTGACTAAAGGGCAACTCTTATAGGAAAGTCAAACACCTTCTCACTCCACACACAAAATAAGGTGGCAAGATAATTAAAGCTGCTGACTTGGTATACTTTCGACCAGAGGTACTATGTGAACTCTATCTAAAGGTAAATTAAGGTTGAATAAATAGGTAGGGAGATATAGGATGTAAATAAGGTATGACAGATAAAGATATGAATCTAATTTAACAAATTAAATATAAACAAGCGAAATAACTGAATCTGAAGACAGCTCAAATATCACTGAGATATGGTGCTAGCACCAACCGCCATTTGTACAAACGCACTCACTCCCAAACAGGTTTGTGGATGGAGACCAAAAGCTAACCTGCATTGTTTGGCAGGCTAGTGTGTGATTGGCTGGCTGTGCTCTGACGTCATAGCCTAGCAAGCATCAGCATGACAAATGTTAGGGAATGGGGACACATTTCACCACAATACCAGGAACATGAGCAATGCTAGTGACTTCCTCGAAAATATAAGGCGTAAGCGGAAAAGAAAAGTCAATATAAATGAGAAGAGCAGTGTAGGGTAAGTTCCGAGTTCGATCATGCAATTAAAATATATAGTAATTACTATGTAACTTTTAATAACTAGGATTACATTTTTTCTTGCATGATCGATCGAAAACGTGGAACTGTCCGATAACTCGAACTTATCCCAGATGAACAGATCATTGATATTAGTTTGATATCATGAACTAAAGTGCAGCTGCGTTGCTAGCAAGTGTATTCTATTACACATTAAATAATTAGCATAAAGCATTAACAATTCCATCATTCTAAGAGCTACCTACCTATGTTTAGATTAAATAATTAATTAGTAGTGAAGACTACATAATAATTAGCAATAACAATCAGGAATTCTACCACTTACTAATTAGTGATGCACAAACGTACACAAGTAGCTATACACATGAATCCTACCTAGAACATCATGCACTAAAATATTGGTGAAGTTTTAGCCAATGTGAATAATTCCTACATGGTCGATACTAGTTCAGGAAAGATATAGCAGAGTGCTAACACAAAGGATAGTCGCACGTTGTTCCTATCTATACATACTTAATGGGACTAAATGTTAAAGTCACAAAGAAACATGACGTTCGTACAAAGGGATGGTCGGTATGTAGGAATAGATCCCTTGGACTTGGATAATTATTCGACGTTGTAGTACCTAGTACTAGGCAAATAGGGTAAAGTGGGTATATTTCGGTCTAAAATCACAGAAACGCTAATAAAAATCATAGCTTTAGAGTTTAGAGCATTGATATAATTAAATTTATTTAATAACAGTATTGCGGTGCTTTTGAATTTGACAGGCAATATTTTGGGAAACATTCGGTCCAGCAGGATGTGGAGTAGGTAATTCTTTAGAAAAGTTTATTTTTCATAGATGTCAGTCAAATAGTTCTGATAATTTTTATGTGTTTTTTATAATTTTTTGGGATTACATTTTTCAAGATATTAGTTAGGCGCCTATTAGGAAGGTACAGGAAAAAAACTGTTTTAATTTTTGGGTCTTTGTTATTTTTTTTAATCTAAGAAAAAAAAGACTCCGTAGATAATAGAATTAGAATACAAGAAAATTCCAGTGAAGTTCGGTAGGTAATTTTAAAATTGAAACGACCTAGGTAGGCCTAACAAAGAGTGCAAGATTATATTCATGGCCTGGTTAGTTTAGGATAATAGCTATGGTAATAGCATAGCTGAACTACCCACACAGTCTTCTGTGATTAACATTTTAGGTAGTTATTACATAGGTAGCTATAATTAAAATACTACCTACCTATACGCTAGGTTGGTCTAAGGTCGGGCAAGTTCAGAGTTATCTGACGGTACCTAACTAACATAGGAGGACAAGAAAAAAGTTAAATAAATTAATAATTATTACCCATATACTTTTTCTTTTATGATTGAAAATGTGGTAGGTACCATCCGATAACTCAGAACTTACCCTAGTTAGTGACTAGGTAGTAGCTTCTTACCAAGGTAGGTAGTTATTCAATAGTTTAACTATAATATAACTAGATTAGGTAGGAACTGTATCTAAATACACAAGGATAAATACGAGTAGAGACCTTATGAAGGCAATTAGCTGTGTATATTTAGGCAGGTTATGGAAAGTACCTTCAGGAGAAAACAAACTTTCAAACAACAGAAAGTGATTGGGTGAAACTTGACACGTACATTGAAGGTAGCAACCACAAAATCATTTACCTTACACTAATTGAACACACACATAGACATTAACAATTGAGTAAATAAAGAGATATAGTTCACGTTCATGCTATTATGAATCATAGACAAACAACAACACTGCCAGAGTGCGTATAAGCACAGTGTAATGAGAGCACCACCTCCTCCCTTCAAGGTTCCAAATACACTGACAAATATAGCAAGAGATTACTTTTAAATACTGGGCGTATACTGTATGTAACAATATATAAATAGGATACCTATATTAACCAAGGCTGCGATATGACGTGATAGAATTGCATTCGAAAATATTAATAATATAACACTTACTAATTGACATGATTGCCTTTATATGAGATACCTACCTTTGACTACCAGGTGAATAATCATAATGATAATGATAAATAATCACCTGCAGTGGCAGGTATTTTCGATAATCAATAAATAGGAATGATATGATGATAATGAGGTGTAACAATCGATATGTAAGTCACTCCATACGAATAGCATTGCATGGCTCACATTTTCACATCTGCATCACAGTGACAGTAGTATGTATATGTTTGTATTATTAACAATGCCTAAACTTTATAAGATAGCTTATCTCAGATACTACCTTATTTTATTGCTCATCGCAAGATAAGGCCTCATTTTGAACGATATTAGTTTGTGAGGTAACATGATATATCGGTTACTACGTTATAGTGTAATGCCTGCATATCAACAGTAATACCAGTACTAAATTATAGTATCTACCATTAATATTTCAGGCCGTGAAATGTTTATGACACAATAGTCAATATGACACAATAGTCAATATGACAAAGTAGTCAATATGACACAGTAGTCCTAACCACGACACGGTACACTGAAAAAATCCTTCCTAGCCACTACACGGTACACTGAAAAGATCCTTCCTAACCACTACACGGTACACTGAAAAGATCCTTCCTAGCCACTACATGGTACACTGAAAAGATCCTTCCTAACCACTACACGGTACACTGAAAAGATCCTTCCTAGCCACTACACGGTACACTGAAAAGATCCTTCCTAGCCACTACATGGTACACTGAAAAGATCCTTCCTAACCACTACACGGTACACTGAAAAGATCCTTCCTAGCCACTACACGGTACACTGAAAAGATCCTTCCTAGCCACTACATGGTACACTGAAAAGATCCTTCTTAGCCACTACACGGTACACTGAAAAGATCCTTCCTAGCCACTACACGGTACACTGAAAAGATCCTTCCTAGCCAATACACGGTACACCGAAAAGATCCTTCCTAGCCACTACACGGTACACTGAAAAGATCCTTCCTAGCCACTACATGGTACACTGAAAAGATCCTTCCTAGCCACTACACGGTACACCGAAAAGATCCTTCCTAGCCACTACACGGTACACCGAAAAGATCCTTCCTAGCCACTACACGGTACACCGAAAAGATCCTTCCTAGCCACTACACGGTACACTGAAAAGATCCTTCCTAGCCACTACATGGTACACTGAAAAGATCCTTCCAAGCTACTACACGGTACACTGAAAAGATCCTTCCTAGCCACTACATGGTACACTGAAAAGATCCTTCCTAGCTACTACACGGTACACCGAAAAGATCCTTCCTAGCCACTACACGGCACACTGAAAAGATCCTTCCTAGCCACTTCCTATTGAAAATTGAACATCTTTATTTAATACTGTACATGTGTATCTGTAAATTGTATATGTTAACAGATTTACGGGGTAACTATAATCTATAATTTTTTGTATTAATTGTATATAACATTGATAGAATAAATTAATTAATCGAATTATCAGCTATAGAAGTCCTATAGCAATACACAAATGAACATACAGTAACTCTAACGTACCTTACAAGGTTAGTAATGATATGTTCGATATACCTGTTAGTACCTTTATACATAGGAATTAGTTACAAACATGTTCATCGAGCTATTCAAATTCTTGTTCTTAACGATATCTTTTTTCACTCGAATTGCTCAATCCTGTCTCTGTGTACCTTTATATTTAGCAGCTCTACTCACTAGAAATATAGTCAACTCTGTTATTTATTCCAGTTCATATATAAATTTATAAAAATCATTAAATTTTTCACCTCATCTACCTTATATGGTAATTAACTAATCGTAACCTTCTATGATTGCATAAAATTTCTTATTGTTCAATCAATTTTTACATATATTAATTTATATTGTAAAATTTTATTTTTAATTAATCTATAATTTTTTTATAGTAGCTACAACCTATATTCATTCACATTAAATTTTTAAATCTTATAGATGTTCAAGTTATTAGTCATATAAGGGTTATTAAAGAAGAAACCTATGACTCAATTAATATTTTCCATGTAATGAATTTAAATTAGTGATTGCCTTTAATTTAATTGTGATATTTCAATTACTGCCGCCTTCTTATCGGTATATCTTATCACCACTCCATTCCCTTCATATCACTGACGTAACAACACATGTTAGTTCACATGCACATGACTCACCGTGTGAACATCACGTGCCTTAGTTGTGTTGTAGTGACGTCAGGGCAAACGTGACGTCACTGGAGGATATCCTGTGACGGTGGTTATCATTTTTGGGAAACTGAAAAGACTGTGTGACTATTTTAAACCTTAAAGTTAACATTCATGCATTTATATTAATTAAAGTAATGCGTGTAACATATTGTATTGAATTAAATTACTTCATTTCATTCATTTATAAATTAGAGTATCAATATCCAAACCATTTATTTATTTTCTTCACAATACATTACCTATATCTTTATATAAATATAAAATGGGAAATTAAAGAACATAGAGCCACTCCTTTATTCCCTTCCGGTTACACAATAAGTAATTAAGTATATACTGTATTACTGTAAACTGAGCAAGCTTAGAAATGATATACAATTGTAAAGGATGATGTCAAAACTTAATGCTATCAAATTTAGGTGGATTTTAAATTAAGTAATTAATTGTAATTTAATTGCTTATTTAATTTAAATATACTTGGGAATGTCTCAAATTATTGTAATTCGATTGAAATTTGTATGTACTGTGATGCAATGAATTAAACTATACTGTTATGGTATACCACAGGTCCTAATGCATTAGATAAAGATATTCACCCTAGTTATACTGTTAAAGTACAAGTGACTCTCTATTTGTCTCATGTGATGGGACCTGATAAATAGAGATGTTGTTATATCGAGTTAACATATTTGGTTTGAAAGAAAATGAAATAATTATTTTAGGGAAAACTTTTCGCTGTAATAATTATTCATAGTGTTTACTAATTACACATTTCCAAAAAAAAAAACGTTACTAATTGTAATGTTTGTAGATATTTCAAAATTAGTCTGGGTACACAATGGCAAAATTGTAAGATTTGAAATAATAGGAAATAAGAAAACTGTTATTTGTGAGATTAGTGAAATGAAGATTCACTTTTCTTTGATAGTACATCAACTATTTACTGTAACTCACAGGGGTTGTCATATTGGATATATATCTAACAAACACACATTGTACAGAGAAGAGAACTCTATTTTTTACAAAATTTCATTTTGATTTTTTTTCTTACAAGGAATATTGCAGAATACACGACGAACGCGAATGGTGGATACATACATCGAGTTGATGTGCACTAACCGAGACAAAAAAACTATATAAAACGCGAGAAGGACTAATTGAGATGTGGATAAAAAGAGTTACTTGTATATGGATTCATACTATACTGTTATGGTATATAGATTCATACTATACTGTTATGGTATATAGATTCCTACTATACTGTTATGGTATACAGATTCATACTATACTGTTATGGTATATAGATTCATACTATACTGTTATGGTATATAGATTCATACTATACTGTTATGGTATACAGATTCATACTATACTGTTATGGTATATAGATTCATACTATACTGTTATGGTATATAGATTCATACTATACTGTTATGGTATATAGATTCATACTATACTGTTATGGTATATAGATTCATACTATACTGTTATGGTATATGGATTCATACTATACTGTTATGGTATATAGATTCATACTATACTGTTATGGTATATAGATTCATACTATACTGTTATGGTATATAGATTCATACTATACTGTTATGGTATATAGATTCATACTATACTGTTATGGTATATAGATTCATACTATACTGTTTTGGTATATAGATTCATACTGTACTGTTATGGTATATGGATTCATACTATACTGTTATGGTATATGGATTCATACTATACTGTTATGGTATATAGATTCATACTGTACTGTTATGGTATATGGATTCATACTATACTGTTATGTTATAATGTTTCTTAACTGTTCTCTCTGCCTATACAGTGATAGTGTTATCTTTTTTGTCATTGTTCACTTTATGTGTCAATGCAAAGAATATTACCCAGTTACGACGGTTATAGCTAAATTATTTGTCGGTTCTGAGGTTATTTGTAGAGTTATCTAATCTTCTTTGGTCCCACTATACCTTTCTCCCTGGGTTGTGTATTGCTTGTAAATAAGAATGTACAATTTGAATAATGAAACTATCCAGAAATGTATTTCGGTTATTTTGAGAATGAGGAATAAAAGTCGCAATATTGAACAATAATTTGTAAATGGTGTTGAAACACCACTCTTCATTACATCACTCTTCATTACATCACTCTTCGTTACATCACTCTTCATTACATCACTCTTCATTACACCACTCTTCATCACATCACTCTTCATTACATCACTCTTCATTACATCACTCTTCATTACATCACTCTTCATTACATCACTCTTCATTACATCACTCTTCATTACATCACTCTTCATTACACCACTCTTCATCACATCACTCTTCATTACATCACTCTTCATTACATCACTCTTCATTATATCACTCTTCATTACATCACTCTTCATTACACCACTCTTCATTACATCACTCTTCATTACATCACTCTTCATTACATCACTCTTCATTACATCACTCTTCATTACATCACTCTTCATTACATCACTCTTCATTACATCACTCTTCATTACACCACTCTTCATCACATCACTCTTCATTACATCACTCTTCATTACATCACTCTTCATCACATCACTCTTCATTGCATCACTCTTCATTACATCACTCTTCATTACATCACTCTTCATTACATCACTCTTCATTACATCACTCTTCATTGCATCACTCTTCATTGCATCACTCTTCATTACATCACTCTTCATTACATCACTCTTCATTACATCACTCTTCATTACATCACTCTTCATTACACCACTCTTCATTACATCACTCTTCATTACATCACTCTTCATTACATCACTCTTCATTACATCACTCTTCATTACATCACTCTTCATTACATCACTCTTCATTACATCACTCTTCATTACATCACTCTTCATTACATCACTCTTCATTACATCACTCTTCATTACACCACTCTTCATCACATCACTCTTCATTACATCACTCTTCTTTACATCACTCTTCATCACATCACTCTTCATCACATCACTCTTCATTACATCACTCTTCATTACATCACTCTTCATTACACCACTCTTCATCACATCACTCTTCATTACATCACTCTTCATTACATCACTCTTCATTACATCACTCTTCATTAGATCACTCTTCATTACATCACTCTTCATTACATCACTCTTCATTACATCACTCTTCATTACATCACTCTTCATTACATCACTCTTCATTACACCACTCTTCATTACACCACTCTTCATCACATCACTCTTCATTACATCACTCTTCATTACATCACTCTTCATTACATCACTCTTCATTACATCACTCTTCATTACATCACTCTTCATTACATCACTCTTCATTACATCACTCTTCATTACATCACTCTTCATTGCATCACTCTTCATTGCATCACTCTTCATTGCATCACTCTTCATTACATCACTCTTCATTACATCACTCTTCATTGCATCACTCTTCATTACATCACTCTTCATTACATCACTCTTCATTGCATCACTCTTCATTGCATCACTCTTCATTGCATCACTCTTCATTACATCACTCTTCATTACATCACTCTTCATTGCATCACTCTTCATTGCATCACTCTTCATTGCATCACTCTTCATTACATCACTCTTCATTACATCACTCTTCATTACATCACTCTTCATTACATCACTCTTCATTACATCACTCTTCATTACATCACTCTTCATTACATCACTCTTCATTACATCACTCTTCATCACACCACTCTTCATTACATCACTCTTCATTACATCACTCTTCATCACACCACTCTTCATTACATCACTCTTCATTACACCACTCTTCATTACACCACTCTTCATTACATCACTCTTCATTACACCACTCTTCATTACACCACTCTTCATCACACCACTCTTCATCGCATCACTCTTCATTACATCACTCTTCATTACACCACTCTTCATCACACCACTCTTCATTGCATCACTCTTCATTACATCACTCTTCATCACACCACTCTTCATTGCATCACTCTTCATTACATCACTCTTCATCACTCCACTCTTCATTACATCACTCTTCATTACATCACTCTTCATTACATCACTCTTCATTACATCACTCTTCATTACATCACTCTTCATTACACCTCTCTTCATCACATCACTCTTCATTACATCACTCTTCATTACATCACTCTTCATCACATCACTCTTCATTGCATCACTCTTCATTGCATCACTCTTCATTACATCACTCTTCATTACATCACTCTTCATTACATCACTCTTCATTACATCTATCTTCATTGCATCACTCTTCATTGCATCACTCTTCATTACATCACTCTTCATTACATCACTCTTCATTACATCACTCTTCATTACATCACTCTTCATTACACCACTCTTCATCACATCACTCTTCATTACATCACTCTTCATTACATCACTCTTCATTACATCACTCTTCATTACATCACTCTTCATTACATCACTCTTCATTACATCACTCTTCATTACATCACTCTTCATTACATCACTCTTCATCACACCACTCTTCATTACATCACTCTTCATTACACCACCCTTCATCACACCACTCTTCATTACATCACTCTTCATTACATCACTCTTCATCACACCACTCTTCATTACATCACTCTTCATTGCATCACTCTTCATTACATCACTCTTCATCACACCACTCTTCATTACATCACTCTTCATTACACCACTCTTCATCACACCACTCTTCATTACATCACTCTTCATTACACCACTCTTCATCACACCACTCTTCATTGCATCACTCTTCATTACATCACTCTTCATTACACCACTCTTCATCACACCACTCTTCATTGCATCACTCTTCATTACATCACTCTTCATCACACCACTCTTCATTGCATCACTCTTCATTACATCACTCTTCATCACTCCACTCTTCATTACATCACTCTTCATTACATCACTCTTCGTTACATCACTCTTCATTACATCACTCTTCATTACACCACTCTTCATCACATCACTCTTCATTACATCACTCTTCATTACATCACTCTTCATTACATCACTCTTCATCACATCACTCTTCATTGCATCACTCTTCATTGCATCACTCTTCATTACATCACTCTTCATTACATCACTCTTCATTACATCACTCTTCATTACATCTATCTTCATTGCATCACTCTTCATTGCATCACTCTTCATTACATCACTCTTCATTACATCACTCTTCATTACATCACTCTTCATTACATCACTCTTCATTACACCACTCTTCATTACACCACTCTTCATCACATCACTCTTCATTACATCACTCTTCATTACATCACTCTTCATTACATCACTCTTCATTACATCACTCTTCATTACATCACTCTTCATTACATCACTCTTCATTACACCACTCTTCATTACATCACTCTTCATTACATCACTCTTCATTACACCACCCTTCATCACACCACTCTTCATTACATCACTCTTCATTACACCACTCTTCATCACACCACTCTTCATTGCATCACTCTTCATTACATCACTCTTCATTACACCACTCTTCATCACACCACTCTTCATTGCATCACTCTTCATTACATCACTCTTCATCACACCACTCTTCATTGCATCACTCTTCATTACATCACTCTTCATCACACCACTCTTCATTACATCACTCTTCATTACATCACTCTTCATTACACCACTCTTCATTACATCACTCTTCATTACACCACTCTTCATTACATCACTCTTCATTACATCACTCTTCATTACATCACTCTTCATTGCATCACTCTTCATTACATCACTTTTCATTACATCACTCTTCATTACATCACTCTTCATTGCATCACTCTTCATCACATCACTCTTCATTGCATCACTCTTCATTACACCACTCTTCATTACATCACTCTTCATTACATCACTCTTCATCACACCACTCTTCATTGCATCACTCTTCATTACATCACTCTTCATCACACCACTCTTCATTGCATCACTCTTCATCACACCACTCTTCATCACACCACTCTTCATTACATCACTCTTTTTATTCTTTTTCCCAATATCTCCAACTGATAAAAAATCAAATAATTATTCCATCATCTTTTATTTCCGTTTTGTTTAATTTATCTTATTATTCACATTTAAATAATATTCTATTTCTCTTACTAGTATATCTTTTTTCACATCCTCTAGCTTATTATTTGCTATTATCAATTTAGTTTCTATCTCTGATAAATATTGACTTTTGATGTTATAATTAATAAGTGTTAGTCTATCTTACGGTTAGTTCTCACTATCTCTTTTTATTTCAGAAAATAAATGTTCTCTCTCTTTACTTACTGAATAAGCCTTACTGAATATATACCATATGTAAATTGAATGGTTCTTTTTAAATTTAATTCATATATTAATATAGTTTATATACTAGAAATAACTGTATAGATTACATCTGTCGATATAATGTATTAGAAATAACTATATATTGATCTATATAACAAAGAATCCGTGCCATTTTAATCAAGTGTTTTATCTAGAAAACAGTCACTTCATTAATTTCTATAATCATTTTCAAGTCTTGCAAAATTTCAAAGCTACTCTCAAGCAAAATTTAAAAAATAAAATGTATATGTTGGGGGTCTCTTCTTCTGTTCCTTTAATTAATTTATCCCAATTATTTTCAAAATATTTTAAACTATCTAGTTCTTTCATTTACTTGGTAGAATATTAATTTATTAATACCGAGCGACCATTTAACTAAGTGGGTTAATTACTATTTGTTCGTACATAAAAATCACTTTATTTTAATTTACTGTTTGTGATATTTTTCAATTTCAAGTGTGAGTATCAAATTAATTAGCGTACCAAATCAAATCGCAATAAAAATCACACCTAATTTAAATTTTGTCTATTGTAAAAGAAGTAACGAAACAAAGTTCATTCAATCCTATAACTTATTTATTAAATACTTGCCTAAGTAGGATTTTACCTTATAATGTGGGTAAAACATCGGAGGCTGAAGAGTTTTTCTTTCCTCTGGTAAGTACAAACAGTTACGCTTAGAACTGAGCACATATCAATGGGGGAAGTGGAGGAGTTTTGCTTTATTGGGTTTTCAGGGAACTAGTCGAAAACACAGTTGCTGCAGGTGACGCTAATTGTGCACTTTATACTGGCAAACAACTGTTCCGTAACCTGCTGCAGTTACTGGTACAACATATTCTTGTCTTGTACTATGTCTCCAACTCTATCACAGAGAATGGATCTCTGCTGTCGTCGAGACATTTGATGATTCGTGTATTTGTACGACTGGGTCACTCATCTCAGGCTTTACTTATCCATTGACTATATCTTACGATTGCGCAACTCCACCCTGCCTTGAACCTAAAGTTCGTAAACTTGACTTACTGACTGCAATGAACAGAGAGACAGTTCAGACAGACTGCCAGACAGCTCTTGATGAATGCAATCCCCGAATATTCCTCCCACACTCTTTCAAAAAGACACCTCCCTCTCATTACTCCAAATTATATTGGTCAAACCACCACCTATTTTACCCTCCATCAATGGAAAACAACTAATTCTAAGATAAACACTCCAATAATTTTCATTCCTTCTCATTAAAATCTGTCAGAGCAGGAATAACACATTTGAAATACAATATTTTTTAAAATTATTTACAGTGTATTTTTACAGCAATCCTTGGAAGAAAACCACGAGAACTATATTTCTCTCATTTAACCATCCTGTTTAAAATGTCTCTGTGAAAGATTTACAAACTATCACTAACTAATAAATATTTTTGTTTAATATTTTCTGTAGACCATGAAATAATAGAGCAAAAGGAAAATATCGAATTACTTTAAAGTTACATAGATAATTATCTTAAAAGAACTGTTCGATCTGAAGATTTTATTACAAAAAGTATTATACAAAAGTACCAATGAAAAGTCACAGTCATAGTTACCATAAAGTTGCAGTATTTTCTGCGTCATTTTCCTTATATAATTGGGTTATTTTAAGACTTCATCACGAATTAGATACAGTGCTATTTATGAATAGATGGTTGATAAGATTTAAATGTTCAAATGCTGTAAAGATAACATTTTATTGCATTTCATATTTTAGAAAGATAAATATTTTACTGTGATTTCATTTAATGATATTCTTATATGTATGAAGAAAACAGGAATGAATTTTACCCTGTTTTTTATTTTATTTCTTTTATTGTTCGGATGACCCTAAGTTGTTTATTATCTCCAATATTAACTAACGGTATAGCGGCTGCATTATACATAATTTTTTGTCCATACATTTAAATATGTGTAGCCCTTTATAAGGGGTATATTTATTGATATATTCTGTGACTCCATCCTGTATTTATATCACGTATATCTTTTTATTTAGCACGTATATATATGTTCTGTCCCTTGGCATTTATATTTTGAACCTGTTTTGATGCTTTAAAAATAAAATAATGACTACAAGTTCCATGCTTGAAGAAGTTGCTTGTGTTGATCATTATTTAATTAGTTATTACGTGGTTATAATAAATATGAAGAGTTGTATAAGCAGTGAATGTGTGTATCAGATGTAAGACTGCTCTAACAGTGTGCTTAATTTGATACTCCTAATTCAATATAGTCAATTTACTGAATACATTAGACTATATTGATTAACTTAGCTAAAAATAATGTGAACTAATTATTTATTTTGAATAGAAATAATAACGGTAGTTTTAGTGCGGTCATGCATGATCTATCACAACTTTATTCATGTAGTTGTGTGCTCATTGTTTAAGTTGTTATATAGGATTTAACCCTATTGTTCTGATATCCTCTCCATTTTACATCCGGTGCTGTAATTATACAGTGCAGTGCCTTTCTAGTCTAAAAAGAAAAGCAAGAACCTAAAACAGATCTGCGTGACATACCAATTAAATCTGGAAATTATGATCACTTTCTATCATCTTTCTATCGGTGATTATAATAGATGATTAAAAGATTATCTATCTAACACATAAATACAATCGTAAATTAGTATATATTTTGAGCATTTATAGTCTAACGAGCCACACAGAGAAAGGATTAGTTGAATTAAATCAAATTTGATTTGTTTTGACTTATATGAATGGTTTGATTTTTCCCTAGTTGTAGGTGCTATTTAAAATGAGTTAAATTGACGTTGGTTAAAACTACATAGTCATTTTGACTAGCTCCTAAACTTAAAAAAGTAGCGCCAACTCTCATAGTAAGTTAGTTTATACACCAGATACATTGGATTAACAGTCTTTGTGAGTTACTAAAATACACTCTGTCATAGTTGTTTCAACATACGTTGAAATTCTCAAAAAAGTAACTTTTAACTCTCATAGTTAGTTGATTCAATCCATAAAATGAGTTGAATTAACTAATGTTTGATGACACACCACGTCATAGTTGTTTTAACACACGTGAAAACATGAATAAGTCCAACCAACTCACATAATAAATTGATTCACAGCATGAATATTGATGACCCATTAGTTATGACTCATGGGTAAACTTTTCTCTCTGTGCGTGTTTGGTCAGAAATTCTTGACAAAAACTCCCAACCTATTTTGACCATAAAATGAGATAGCTTGATTTATCCTCATATGTATTACTTTGCCAATCCCTGATAGAGCAATAAACTCTATCGTTAGTAATGGACTTATATAGATTAATAAGCATGTAATTATTAGTTATATTACTTTCTTAATCTCTACAAATTGTTATATATTTTAAAAATATTATTAATAGAAAATTACCATTGAAAAACCATTGGTATTTAGCGACTCTTTGGATAATTCCTTTCAATATTTAAGATAATTTCCAAAAAACATTGAAATGAGCATTGAAAATAGTTTTCTTTTCTTTAGTTGCGCCAAATAATAACAACTTTCACAGAGACTTTCCTTTCCTTTTCTTCGAGTTAGTCTCTAAAATCTTTAATTCATTATTCAGATCTATAGAATATTTGTGGGGAAATTCTGTGGACTTTTCTATGGGAAAATTTTCACTGTTAGACTATTGATGAATGGAAAAAAACTTTGAACAATTGTTAGATGAATGCTATACCTGCATTATATTTGATACACACTCTGTATCTACTCGATACACTCTCTATATCAACTCGATACACACTCTGTATCTACTCGATACACACTCTGTATCTACTCGATACACACTCTGTATCTACTCGATACACACTCTGTATCTACTCGATACACACTCTGTATCTACTCGATGCACACTCTGTATCTACTCGATACACACTCTGTATCTACTCGATACACTCTCTGTATCAACTCGATACACTCTCTGTATCAACTCGATTCACACTCTGTATCTACTCGATACACACTCTGTATCTACTCGATACACACTCTGTATCTACTCGATGCACACTCTGTATCTACTCGATACACACTCTGTATCTACTCGATGCACACTCTGTATCTACTCGATACACACTCTGTATCTACTCGATACACTCTCTGTATCTACTCGATACACACTCTGTATCTACTCGATACACACTCTGTATCTACTCGATACACTCTCTGTATCTACTCGATACACACTCTGTATCTACTCGATACACACTCTGTATCTACTCGATACACACTCTGTATCTACTCGATACACACTCTGTATCTACTCGATACACACTCTGTATCTACTCGATACACACTCTGTATCTACTCGATACAAATTAATCCACTGATACTGTTGCAACTGGCTAATTTTCTCGAACATTTACTACATTAATTTATCCAATCAATTACAACTTCCCAGAAATATTTATTGCATTGTCACAGAAAATTAACTGTGAATCTACCTCAATCTTCCATGGCCCACCATAGTTTTCTCTCAAGGTATGTACGTCCAAACAAAGACTTCAACCGGCAGCTCTACGTAATTGCGCGGCAAAATATCTTCACCAATCACAGACGTGAAAATGGATGGAACTGATGACGTCAGAGATATAGATGTACCCTATCTATTTAGAATTTACAGGGGTTGGATAATGTGACGTCACGAATGCTATATTTCCAATGATGTTATTAATGATGTAAATAACATCATAATGATGACTTTAACGATGTTACTAAATAAGACTGAATATGAAGGAAAGAATTTGTATTAGATATAAAGTAAGAAAAACTGGTGTTTGTGACGACATAACCAATTGGTAGGAATAGCATAGTATACTGTATACTGCGGTAGGAATAGCATAGTATACTGTGTACTGCAGTAGGAATAGCATAGTATACTGTGTACTGCGGTAGGAATAGCATAGTATTCTGTGTACTGCGGTAGGAATAGCATAGTATACTGTGTACTGCAGTAGTAATAGCATAGTATACTGTGTACTGCGGTAGGAATAGCATAGTATACTGTATACTGCGGTAGGAATAGCATAGTATACTGTGTACTGCAGTAGGAATAGCATAGTATTCTGTGTACTGCGGTAGGAATAGCATAGTATACTGTATACTGCGGTAGGAATAGCATAGTATACTGTGTACTGCGGTAGGAACAGCATAGTATACTGTATACTGCGGTAGGAATAGCATAGTATACTGTGTACTGCAGTAGGAATAGCATAGTATACTGTGTACTGCGGTAGGAATAGCATAGTATACTGTATACTGCGGTAGGAATAGCATAGTATTCTGTGTACTGCGGTAGGAATAGCATAGTATACTGTGTACTGCGGTAGGAATAGCATAGTATACTGTGTACTGCAGTAGGAATAGCATACAGTTGTTCTCACATGTGTACATTTCTAGCTCCAGGATGTGTTGCTGTAACAGGTGTTAGTTACTAAGCTGTTACAACAGGTGTGCAATGATCTGCAGTACCATGTTACATGTACACATTAGACATGTTACACCATTAGACATGTTACACCACTAGACATGTTACACCAATATACATGTTACACCATTAGACATGTTACACCAATAGACATGTTACACCAATAGACATGTTACACCACTAGACATGATACACCAATAGACATGTTACACCATTAGACATGTTACACCAATAGACATGTTACACCAATAGACATGTTACACCATTAGACATGTTACACCAATAGACATGTTACACCAATAGACATGTTACACCATTAGACATGTTACACCAATAGACATGTTACACCAATAGACATGTTACACCAATAGACATGTTACACCAATAGACATGTTACACCAATAGACATGATACACCATTAGACATGTTACACCATTAGACATGTTACACCATTAGACATGTTACACCAATAGACATGTTACACCAATAGACATGTTACACCAATAGACATGTTACACCAATAGACATGTTACACCAATAGACATGTTACACCATTAGACATGTTACACCAATAGACATGTTACACCAATAGACATGTTACACCAATAGACATGTTACACCATTAGACATGTTACACCAATAGACATGTTACACCAATAGACATGTTACACCAATAGACATGTTACACCAATAGACATGTTACACCAATAGACATGTTACACCATTAGACATGTTACACCATTAGACATGTTACACCATTAGACATGTTACACCAATAGACATGTTACACCAATAGACATGTTACACCAATAGACATGTTACACCATTAGACATGTTACACCAATAGACATGTTACACCAATAGACATGTTACACCAATAGACATGTTACACCAATAGACATGTTACACCAATAGACATGATACACCATTAGACATGTTACACCATTAGACATGTTACACCATTAGACATGTTACACCAATAGACATGTTACACCAATAGACATGTTACACCAATAGACATGTTACACCAATAGACATGTTACACCAATAGACATGTTACACCATTAGACATGTTACACCAATAGACATGTTACACCAATAGACATGTTACACCAATAGACATGTTACACCATTAGACATGTTACACCAATAGACATGTTACACCAATAGACATGTTACATCAATAGACATGTTACACCAATAGACATGTTACACCATTAGACATGTTACACCATTAGACATGTTACACCATTAGACATGTTACACCAATAGACATGTTACACCAATAGACATGTTACACCAATAGACATGTTACACCAATAGACATGTTACACCAATAGACATGTTACACCAATAGACATGTTACACCAATAGACATGTTACACCAATAGACATGTTACACCAATAGACATGTTACACCATTAGACATGTTACACCAATAGACATGTTACACCAATAGACATGTTACACCAATAGACATGTTACACCAATAGACATTCTAATCACAGGAAATTATTTAGGAGAAGGTATCGGTACCTACCTGCTGTTAAGGTTTTTCACCTGTTATTTCAATATTTCTCTCTTTTTGTTTCTGTCGGTAGTAATAACGATATTATTTGTGAAAAAAACCAGTTGAGACAAATTAGAAGCTTACTAGTGTTATGCATTATACAATTTACATGTTTTCTACATGTATTTTCCCTAGTTTTTAATCATAATGTTTGAATGAACAATATTTCCTTGTATTACTTATAAATCACCTAGCCTCTAAAAATAAACTTTTATTAGGTAGCTTTAATTTTAAGTAGTTTAACCATTCTCTTCTCCAAATTAATTTACTCGAAAGTAGCGAAGCTCCCCCTCGTAAATTTTTTAAAAGAAAATTATCTCATAGAAAACTTCTGTACATTTTTGAAGGTAAACTCAAATAGTCTCAAAGTTTTATATTGGTATTTAATTACTTAATTCTCATAATTCTAAGTTATCACGTATAGTTAATAGTTTTTCTTTACTATTAATACTATTTGGAAATGGAGATCAATGCCACTTTTTATTCCGGTTCTAAATCAAACACTATTTCTAATATAACATCTGACAAAAAAATCTTTAAATAGTATATAGTATATCTTCTTCATTTATTGCTTTTTTAATTTATATATTTCCTATGTGTAGGTTTTATATTTACTAAATAAATAAATCTTTGAAAATATTTACATAAACAATTGGTTATACTTTTTTTTAAATATGTAAATGACTCTTTGATTGCTTACATCATTATGTATGCTTACAATCGTACAAACATTGCGTCTCTTTTTGTTAGACAGCTTAACACTACATGGGGCAGTCTGAGATATCGGGCGGTTTCACATTTTCGTTCATATGATAAAAACGACTTAAACCATTATTAATATTATATTTTTCTTTATGATCGAAAATGTGAAACTGTCCGATAACTGGGAACAAACCCTATCCACTATTACTAATATAAATTACATCTTACAATTCGATTATCAGACAAATGAATGAATCACATCTGAATTTTACTTTTTAAATGATTATTTACGCTTCCTTGATGTAAATTAATTAAGAAGATTAGGATTACTATTTAATATATAGTGAGACAAATTGAATAATGTTAAATTAATTAATATCATTTATATTGATTACGTACTATCGTTAATTGAGACTATTAACTATAATATGAAATAGTACTTCTAATAATACTCTATATTTGTAACCGCTTTAAAAATGGTCAATTAAAAGTTACTGCAGAGTTGTAAAAGGCTCACTGAAAGTCCTGTGTGCTGTTCAATTTATTTATTTATTTCAATCAGTTAACAATTTTTTTTGTAATAATACTTTAAGTAATGGTAATAAAATGATAGATACTAAATACTTATATTCTACAATATAATTATATTACCTTGAATTTAGGAAAAAATTAATAGGATTTACTATGAACATATTTACTATTACTATCACTATTAATTAAACCAATTTTGCATGAAAGTGCTATAATCACAGTTCCATATAACATTTTATTTATTTAGAACTCATAAAGTTGTCTAATGTACCATTGCTTTTTTTTACCAATATAGTTACTTATTATTCAAGAATTTATAGTATGTCCCATGTACTATATGTACAATAGATCAAATATGCTGGATGTATCGTGAACCTACTTTGTCCCATTCCAATATTCTTTGCGTGTCCCATGTTACTTTTTCTGTGTCCCTATATCGGCATGGCGTCAGTACATTTCACGCACAAACAGGTAGATGTGATCAGAGCCAACTGAAAAACAAACATTGGATTGAAATTAATTGTTACAAACATTTATTTTGAGTTCATTTTGTTAAAACAAATAAAGTGAATTTAGTATATTCGTTATAAGTACTGTATATCGAATGACTGTTAATACGATCAAGTTCACTAGTGAACATTTCAGCAGTCATTAAGAAATGGATTGTCAATTTTATTATCTCTCAGACCGGCAAGTCTTCTAGAACACGTCACTGCATGGACGAGGTACCTCAGGGATCCGTACTCTCATCTACACTATTCGAATTATATCTTTATATTTTATGAAGATCTTTATCCATTTTCATGGATAAAATGAACACTTCAGTCGTCTTGTGATACCAAATATTTTGAAATACTGTCAATTCCTTATATAACTTAATCAGACAATACCAGTCACATGCCGTGTAGTACACTGCATATTTATTATTTGATGTTAATTTGACATCAAATGTACTCACCAAGAGCACTCCAAAGAATATTCCTAGTGCGAATGTTGAAAGGATCAATTCACCAACATCCTCTGAGAGCTGTTCGTAACATCCTGTTGTGTAAGTGTTGCCACCAAGTATAGAATTAGTGCACATGCTAACATCCTCAGGACAACAACCAGCGGGAAACTGAAAGCAATTGGGGGAATTAGTCTTTGAAATATGTAATATTTCTTGATGCTTGAGTCATTCTATTCATAATACAGGTGTTTACAAAAAGATCATTTAAATAAATTTTGTAAAAGATAACTAATTGAAGGAAAATTTCGTAAATGATCTTTTGACACCTGCATATTTTCTTTTGACAAAATTGCTTCTCCAATGAAAGAATATTCCATTTGAACTAATCATGATTTTTTTGGTCTTAAAATACTATATAAATTCAAATTGTAATTCCAATAAGAAATATCGAATTTTCGATTATCATTTTTTCCCGATGATGATCAAGAGCTGGTGTCGTATACCTCCCTCCCCCCCCCCCATCTCTCTCTCTCTCTCTTGTTCACAATATAATATAGCTGTTAAAATGTGAAGGATGTGACTAAATGGCTTACCTCAACATCCCCTAGAATGCCACCTTTGTTATAGTCGTTAGGTCCGTCTATACCACAACATTCATGCTGAAATACAAAAATGAGTGAATCAGTTGGTGCTGGATATTTAGTTTGAAGTAAGTATTCATTCACTGTGCTGAAAATTATTTGAATTTACATTAGATTGTTATTCCACTAAAATCACTTGTTATCAATATTGCTGTACCTCTCTGTAGATATTGTCTCTTTCGGTATCACCGCTGGTGTACATCTTCATATCTTGTATCATGTTTGTCTTAGTCTCATTGCCGTACCTCTCGATGTTAACATTGCCCATGATACTGAAAGTGAGGACTGTGACCACGAGACAACCTCCCAAAACGAAGTACTGCGATACAGAGGGAAGTAAGAGTTAGTCCTATCATAGTCAAGTATGGTGTAGTTAGTTATAGGTTAAATAATTTAAAGTAAAATAGGATCGACATAATTCGACAACTTTCCATTCTGTCTTGAACTTAATTAGCAATCTCATGAAATTTCCATTTAAACAGGATAGATTGACAACTATTATCTTATATCTGGGAAACATATTCACGCAACTACCAATAGAATAACAGTGATTAGAAATAGTGGTGGATAATTAATTAATCAACAATAGTTGTTAAGTGAATGATGCGCTAATCAAAAGTTCCTATACTCACGGTGTATAGGAAGAGTTTATTCTGGCAACAGCAAGCAACCAGCATGCCTAAGGCTCCCAGAACAATGACGAATCCTGCGACCGAAGTCAACCCTGTGATGATGTCATTAGCGTCATCAGAGAGGATTTCAGTGCCATAACTCTTGACTTCTGCCAGAATCCATGCGCACATTCCCAGCACAGCAGCTCCAGTCAACTGAAAGTAGTAACAGTCAGAATTTATATTTTTCTTTCAGATCATAGCATCCTTATTGTAACGTAGAATTGGTAGTGTGTTGTTTCTTTCTTGCTGTGGCTACGTGAAAAAGTGTGAAAGCTTTATTTACCTAATTAGGAATTTAGAACCTTGTAGTTTAAGAGTATCATCTTAATGCTAAGCTGTACATTTGAAAATGAAAAAGAAATCGATCTACATTCCTAATTACAACAGTTTAGGGTCAAGACATGGAATTTCGCACTTCCTTCAACACAGTTAATTCTGTTTAAATCCTTGATGGGGTCCAAATACGGTTATTGAATAAATTCTAAATTAGGAACAGTGAGTAGTGCAATTGATATTATGAGTGTCCATATCGGTTGATATGTCCATCGTAATCACACAATTTCTACATAGATACAGATTAGATAAGTCAATATATAACAGTCAAACTCACTGCAACAGCTGCATTGAAGACTGTGAGGAATATTTTGGCTATGAGGCCTGTGATGCAACCCATGGTGGATGATACGAAGGTGATGCAGCTGGAAAAGAGAGTTCTGGAAGTTTATTTTTCAGTAGTCAGATGTAGCTGTTGTTCTCACAGTTAACCGAGTAAGACTGGTGAATGTTTCCTTGCATCGCTTATAGCCTTATAGATATTATCTTATCTATGAAGTTTATTCAAGATAACATTAGATAAGATGTAACTTAGGGTAATGACTAATAGACCTGGCACTTCCTAATGAGCTAATTATATTTCTATTAAAAGTGTTATTCTATTGATAATTGAAAGGATTAACATGTTGTACCGACATACACTGACTGAAATATTCTTAAGTGATGTTTCTAATTATCAAAATATTAATATGAAGTCTCTATCTCTGGAATAGTTTACAAATTATAATTTCATTTCACCTTAACTAAAGTTTCTTGCTGCAGCCCAAAATTCTCTTTCAGAATACACACAGTAGACCACTGAGAATAGACCACACTGAGAAATACTGTAGACCAGAAAGTAAAGGCAGCCCCGTTCCAACTCCGGTCTTCAGCAAAATATTCCTTTGTTATTCGTACGGCGATAAAAACGAGGTTCATTATCATCTTTATATGTAGCTAATGACTCACTTAATCTTATAGAATTTAATTCAATATTTGAATACCTATTCTCTAACTGCATTCATTGCTGTAAAGTTTATTGAAATTAATTTTGAAGTGAATAAGTTATGATTTATTTGAGACGCTTTCTTTGGTTATTTCGAGAGGCAGCCCCTCCACCATATTTATTCCACTTACCTATAAATATTCCACTGAAGTCCATGAGTCATTGTTAAGCTCCGTCCAGACACTCAGACAAATAACTTGAGTTTGAAAATACATTAGTCCGGGTGAACACAGATAACCTCATTTCTACCTGTGTTCGCGTGCAAACGAGAGCAATGTGAACAGAAGTAGAGATGTCCGTGTTTCATTCATTGGAAAATATATTTATATGTTGTTGTTGATAGTTAATACCTAATAATATAATTTATATATAAAATATAAAATGATTATAAAATATAAATGATTACCTAGGTACCTAGTCGATTATATAATAGGTATAAATGATTACTTTGCCGATTATTTGATATAAATGTTTACCTAGGTACCTAGTTAAATTAGGAAAACCCACCAAACATTTCATACCTATCTATAGGGTAAGTTCCACGTTATGGGATGGTTCCACACTTACGGACAAGTACAAATAGCTGATGATCAAAATGAGATTTAAATAATAGTTAAAATGGCTACCAATGATAATTATAAAACGTGTCCGAAAATGTTGTACCGTTTGATAACTCGTAACTAACCCTAGTCAGCTAGGGTAAGTTAATAATCAAACTAGACTACTAAACAAATAATTCAATCAATCATATATCTATAATGGTAATAATTGTCAAATTTACTCCACATATCACAAATATTCATTCCAATAACAGTCGCGAACACTTCGATTCAAGTGTTCGCAGACAAATTTGTCCAACATGTTAAAATTCTTGTGATCGGAAACAAATTTGCCCGCCATTTCGCTGACAAATTTGTTCGCTAACACAATATTTGCTATTTATCGACCCACCGAGCAAACTATCAGCCACCACTGAGGAATTCTGATTTTCTTCATTTTGAAGGAATGAATTTTTGTTCAATTCATTTATTAATATTGTAGTCACTGAGATTAATAGCAGATAGTAGAAATTGCGAAGGGTTTCTGCGCCAGTCAAAGGCAGGCCTGAACTTACTGTATAGTCTAAAACTAAGGGACAAGATTTCTAAACTTCCAGTCTTTAGATTTCTGATCTTTTACAAGCTAAAATTTTACCAACTGATAGTCATTAAAATTATATCATCCATAATGACATGTACTAAAATTTGATTTTAATGAAAACAACTTTAAACAATGAAAATACTTATGTTCATATATGTAGTTTACTAGGTTTAATATATGTTTATTTAACTAGTATACCTATGTTTACGATAACATCACTTCTGGTCATAACCTTCACTCCAAAGGTCTTTCAATGATTTACTGTTTGTGAATGTTTGACTTAAGTCAATACTTTGTGGTGGCCAATCCATAATTTCAAAATTTTGTGATTTAATGTAATTTATATTTTATGAGTGATTTGAAATTAGTCTCAAAATCATCAAAATATTATTTGTTCTTGCAATAGCATATAGTATCAGTAACAAGGTTCATTAATTAAATAATAATAATTACATGTATTTCCATGAATTTAGGCTCTTTTTTTTTAAACAGGAGCGCATATGGCCCTTAGTTTTGGACTCTCAAAAATTAGTAAATAAGTTGAAATTATTATAATTTTTTTCCGAACATTTAAATTTTATTAATTTTTGACGAGTTCATAAATCTGAAGATTAGAAGTTTTGAAATTTTGTCTCTCAATTAGTATTTAACACTAGTGTATCTTGGTGGGCTAAGTAAGACAATAGCTGCTGACTACCTTTAACAACTGAGCCTACTGACTCTTACTCAACTGTAACTCCTTTCTGAACCACCTGGGTTACACTCAATAGGGTTATAAATCTTAGCTACTGAGCCTTATCGTGAATTAGCTAGACTAAATAAATAATGAATTTGGTTGTTGTTTTACAGTCAAATATCAAAGATGGTTAAACACTACTAGTCAGGACCATTACAAAGGTAATAGATCTCATTAAAGTTATAGGGCTTGTTTTTACAGATGTTGGTTTCTAAGTATGTTGCACCATGTAGTACTTACAGCTAGAACAATATTGTTAGTTTTTTTTTTAAATTTGTAATGTATATCTTTTAATTCAATAAAGCATTACCATTACTATTAGAGGTATTTTTAGAAGTTTAAATAAAGAAAGCATGTTGGTCTTTCAGACTTTATCCGGGACAAAATATATCCTTCGTTTCATTCTTTTTCAGACTTTCAATATTCCTATAACAAATGTTAAAAATGCAGCTGTTGATATAATGCAGGATCAATAAAAACTAGAATAAGTTAACTTAGTCCGACCTAACAGTAAGTTAAAGATATTGTTATTCTGTCTGTATTGTGAAAATATTTTATCATTTTGAGCTGAAACTCAACTACATCATCTTAACATTATATTTATTGTTTATCAAAAGGGGAGGGGTGTATTTTATTACTTATAACTTAACTTATTATAACTTATTTTATAACTTATTGGCTAATATCTATATATTTTAATCGAATTAGCATAATTTATTTATCAATATGATATATCTGTTCATTTAAAATCTAAATATACTAAAGAATATGTCACAGATTGTACTTCAAGTTAGGCACTGTATATAAAGTTTCCACTGCTCACAATTAGAAAATATTATAAAAAAAATATTAAAGGTTCATTAATTAAACTTCAATTGATTTTATTTCCATTTATTTATTATATTTCAATCAGTGAATAATATTAATATTTTTGTAATAATACTTCAAGTATAGTTGTACAAACAAATTGTAGTGCTTATTCAATTATCTAAAATTTAGAACAGGTAGGTAACTTTTTAGTATTGAATTTTTACATCAGTTACAAATTGATAGGATTTTATTAAAAGTTTTGCTTAAAAGTACAATAATTAATGTTTCATAATTTTTTTTATCATTTTAGTTATTTGAAGAGAGTTCTCTCACGCATAGTATTACTTTTTTGTCTTTTCAGGCATTGTTATATATGTATATATCGCTACTTGATTATTATCCAAAATTTATAAGGTACCCCTGCTATCTGATGTATCAAATATATTGAATGTGTCAGCAACCTACTGTGTCCCATATCCGTCTTGGTGCAATGTACCACTGTTGTCCCTATATCGGCATGACGTCAGTAAATTTGACACACAAACAGGTAGATGTGATCAGAGCCAACTGTAAAAAACATTCAAATCAATGAAGTAAATAGTGGAAAAATAGTTTGACATCATTTTTTCAAAGCATATTGTAAGTGAATTCAGTACATTCGCTTTGAATTCTGTGTATTGAGTTCCTTTTAATGCGACCAAATTTATATTGAACATTTCAGCCATCTTGTGCAACCAAATATTTATAGATACCACAATTTTTCCATTTTAAAACAGTCAATGAGTCTGGGATATCGTGCACCACACCGAATATTAAATTTTCAAATAATGTTAGCATTTGATATCAAATACACTCACCAAGAGAAGTCCAAAGAATATTCCTAGTGCGAATGTTGAGGTGACCAATTCAGCAACATCCTCCTCCAACTGATCGTAACATCCTGTTTTGTAGGTGTTGCCACCGATCAAACCATTGCCAATTCTGCACGTATCAACATCTTTAGGACAACAACCATTGGGAAGCTGAAACCAAGTGGGAGGCATTATTCTTTGGAATATGTAATACTTCTTGATATTTGGGTCTCTCTATTCATAATTTTGGTGTTTACAAAAAGTTCATCTCAATAACTATCTAATTAAAGATAACTAATTAAACGTAAATTTCGTAAACGGTCTTTTGAAAATATTACTTCTTCCATAAAAGACTTGGCCTAACAAGGCTTGATGAACAATGTTTGTACTTTGTACATATTTTTCTTCAATAAAGATTTGATTTGATTTGATTTGATTTGATTTGAATATTCCATATAAACTTTTCAATATGTTTTGACATTTTCAAATTACTGTATAAAATTAAACTAATATTCAGATGTGAAATAATGAAGTTGAAGTGATTATTTTTTTCAGATGCTGACCAAAGACTTGTGTCGTATATCTCTCTCCTGCTCCTAATGTAATATAGTTGTTACAGTGTTAAGTATGAGACTTGGTATCTTACCTTTACATCACTTAGTATGCCACCATCGTCAAAATCTTCTGGTCCATTTATACCGCAACATTCATTCTGAAATATTATAATTAAGGGAATCAGTTTATGCAAGTTATTACAGATTATTATCTGAACCAGTGTCAAATCTCTTTATCCTTTGCTGTACCTGTCTGTAAATATCGTCTCTTTCTGTACCACCACCGGTGTTATTCATGATTCTCATATCCTCTATCATGTTTGTCTTAGTTTCGTTGCCGTACCTCTCGATGTTAGTATTGCCAACAATACTGAAAGTGAGGACTGTGATGACTAGACAACCTCCCAAGACCAAGTACTGCAATATAGAGGAAAGCGACAGTTATTACATCTTAGTCAAGTTCTTTATCAATCTGATTAGTTAGTAATAGTTTGATGCAAGTTGGAAGTAGTCAGCATAATCCTGAAGCTCTACTATTTGTCCCGAACTTAATCAGCAATTTCACTGAATTTCCATTTAAAACTGACATATTGAAACTAAAATCCTTATCTGGAAGACATCTTCACGAACATGTAATGAGTTTTTTGAACAACTATCAATAAAATGAATGTAATTAGAAAAACTGACTTCATTAACCCTAGTAACCTAGCTCTGAAAAGTTTGCTCACTGACATAACAGCTGGCGCGGGCGCACCAGTCTTTACTAAAAATCTTTAAAAATCGTAACGAATAAACTTTTTCAATATTTTTTCTTCATAAAAATCTTCATCTGCTATTTTACATATTCATACTATGAACTAATCCAACGAATAATTTTTAATTTGAAATAAAAATAACAAAACAAAGTTAATTAACACTTTAACCGCAAGTCGAGATATGACGGTAATGCCGCACATGCATCTTTGTTTTATTTGCATACATGAACAGTTATTTTATTTGTTTTTAAACTTATTTTTCTGATATTTCTAGTCATGAATATGTAGTATTTTCTTTCAAAGTATGTATAAATTGCAATTTTTATTCCTTACTTTTCCAACGCTAGGCTTATGAAGTATTCAATATATGTTGGAGAAAAATCAATTTTAAATCATGAAACAATAGTGGTACATGATGCAGATTGAGCAAGTTAGCTGTGTACCATATATGGCACATGATGCAGTTAATGTGTTAAGAAACATATCATAGGTATTCTTGTATGGGCGGGGCTTGTCACGCTGTACGGAGCTTGGTGTGTGCAAATATTCTCGCACATCTAACTTATCAGCTAAGGGTTACAGTTAACTGATCATAGTGATACTCAACACACTCGTGCATCTCATGACTGAAGAGAGCTCTGATATACTTTGAACAAATGATCGTAATATGAGTGTCTTACCATTGATCACCTTCGTTTCTGTCTAATCATATATAATTATGTGAAAAGGTAAAGTGATGGAAAAACAGCTTTCAAATCGGTTTAAAATTCAAAATTATTATTATTTTTCTAGGAAGACTGGAGCGCCTGCGCCAGCGGCTAGGTTATTATGGTTAGAAATATGTGAGGGAAAAGTGGATTATTGATCAACAATATTATAGCTATATAGCTAATCGGGTGACTGATTAAAACGTCGAATTCACTCATGAATTCCATTCAGATAAGCACAATTCACTAAAATTATTTATGCCTAAAAAATGATTTGAATGTCAAATTATTTATTGTTCTTTAAAGCTTCGTAGTATTATCTTGTTACTGTTGATATATATCTTGTATTGTATAAAAATAATTCTAATATAAACTTGATGGTTCTGACTTCCATACTCACGGTGTATAGGAAGAGTTTATTTTGGCAACAGCAGGCAACCAGCATGCCTAAGGCTCCCAGCATAATGACGAATCCTGCGACCGATTCCAATCCCGTGATGACGTCATTAGCGTCATCAGAGATGATGTCATTGCCATAACTCTTGACAGCTGATTGAACCAATGCGCACATTGCCAACACTGCAGCTCCTGTCAACTGAAATGTAGAAACAGTCAGTATATCTTTCTTTCTGACTGCAGAATCCCTATTGTACATTTGGTAATTTGTTGGCTACGTTAAAAATGTAAGTGTAAATTACTTATTAGGAATTTAGAACCCTACAATTGAAGATTTAGAGATTTGTAGTTATGCTACTGCTAATCTCTAAGTTGAGAATGAAAAAGAAAACAATTAACATTCATAATTACAATAGTTCAGTTTCCAATAAATGTCGGCATCACATGTAAGGTATACAATAAATTCCATATTTTGAACGATTGGTAAAATGAGTGTCCATATCGGTTGATATGTCCATTGTAATCACACAATTTCTACATAGATACAGATTAGATAAGTCAATATATAACAGTCAAACTCACTGCAACAGCTCCATTGAAGACTGTGAGGAATATTTTGGCTATGAGGCCTGTGATGCAACCCATGGTGGATGATACGAAGGTGATGCAGCTGGAAAAGAGAGTTCTGGAAGTTTATTTTTCAGTATTCAGGTGATTCAAGTGTAGCTGTTGTTCTCACAGTTAACCGAGTAAGACTGGTGAATGTTTCATTGCTAAAGACTTAGTTTTATCTTATCTATGAAGTTAAATTCAAAATATTTTATTGATTAGATAAAAGAGTGAAGGGGCTTCAGAAAGAAATTCCTCTATGTTGACGAACTCTGAACTTTAATAGTTTCCTTGTCTCGCCTATTTTGGATGCGGAATTGATTCATTTATTTTATTTTTTAAATATTAATATAAATTTATTATATATTTAATAATCTTCTGGCAATAGCTGTTAAAGGGGTGCTATCTATTTTTATTATTATTTTTTATGTTAAGAATGTACTCAATCCACTGAGTGCAAAATTCCCCACCCACCACCCGGTGTTCCCGGAAGATCACACGTTATTCTATTAATAACACAAAACCAAACTCTGGAACTCTGTTTCAAACAGACTAAGCAAAGTTTTAGTTATTTTTCAAATAACCAATTTGACAAACACCCGGTAACCACACTTTCCCGCTAGCATTACTACTTAGCAATGTTAGCAGACGAAGTGAATCCACACGCCAATCCCTGGCCGTAAGAGCTTACTAGTTTTTTTCAACTGGTGTCACACCGCAAGAACTTCGTGACAGGACCGAGGATTATAGTAATTTAATCTGTATAACAACCCAACAGCACACCATAGAACAGGGGTGGGCACATGTTGTGTTTTTCAGTGCCGAAATATGGAATCTCAGTGCCGTTACCATTTTCTTTTCGTTTTTTAAATTGCAGGGGATACTGAGTACATAATTAAAATGAGGTGGAAGATTTTATTGAGGTACGTACAATCGTTCATATTTTGCACATAAATATTGGTAGTATATTTATAATTTGAAATAAAAGAAATTAATACAGATATGTAATTATACTTTTCTTTTTTCATGCGAAAATAATTAACAATAAAAACAAAAATAAGTTATTTTGCATAAGTAATAAAAACTTAATAACTAATTCATAAAATCACAGGACAAATGACAATTGCTACATAACTTATTAAAAAAGGGAATTAAAAATGATTGCACAATTCTTATCATTGTAAGAATAACTGATCTAGATCAAAAGAGTCGGAGGTAATTTTTTTTAATACCGGCACTACTTTAACAATAAACTAAAAATACCTTATTAACGGATAAAATTTAATATCAAAGTATCAAGGTCATTACAAATACACTCTTCTTCAATCAGTTTACCATCCTCTTCTATATTATCCTTGTAATTTATAAAGCAGTCAGGGCTAAAAATTCCAAATTTTCTTTGGAAAAGAATAAAGCACTGTTTCCCTGATGGGCACGAGTGCCGCTATGAATGCCAAAAGAACACTGAGTGCTGCATTTGCCCACCCCTTTGCATAGGCTAAGGCTTCCCCCAACGTATAGAGTACTGAGACTCTGGCTTCACGGTTCATCATAATCCCCCCCCCGCCATGTGATCAATCACATGACCACCAAGGAGGCAATCAAAAAAAGCCCAATTTTGCCAATCCATCAACTGCAATAGTCAACAGGAAAAATGACCCTGGAGTCATAATGGGGAATTGCAACCTAAGCCTGAGTAGATACGACCTTAACAGACGACCTTACCTTCAAATGGTTTCGACTCCGAAAGATTTTTCCTGTAAAATACACACAAACTGGTGCAAGAGTTCCCATCAACCATTCAACCAGGTACATTAATATTCGGAAGTTTTCCATAGCTTTAAAAAAACATCTGATTCGAAGACAGACCGCCAGTCGAAATGGGAAACACTTCAGATGTTACCTCGCACCTACAGGTGTCAAGTAAACTTTTACATACTCGAAATCCATTCTGGAAGATGGGTCGCCCTTGCAAGTACGGGGAGCTGCAGATGTGAATTAATTAGAAATATGTTTTAATTAGGATTCTCAAAAATAACATAGAATCATCTATGAATAATTTATTATCGATAACTCTACTATCCATTTATCAACAAGAGAGAGAAAAACTGTCAAGAGGTTTTTCTTTTCCTTAATGCAGATACAATGCAATCTATCGGAAAATATTGTAAATAATGCCATCTATCGGAAAATATTGTAAATAATGCAATCTATCGGAAAATATTGTAAATAATGCAATCTATCGGAAAATATTGTAAATAATGCAATCTATCGGAAAATATTGTAAATAATGCAATCGATCGGAAAATATTGTAAATAATGCAATCTATCGGAAAATATTGTAAATAATGCAATCTATCGGAAAATATTGTAAATAATGCAATCTATCGGAAAATATTGTAAATAATCCAATCTATCGGAAAATATTGTAAATAATGCAATCTATCGGAAAATATTGTAAATAATGCAATCTATCGGAAAATATTGTAAATAATCCAATCTATCGGAAAATATTGTAAATAATGCAATCTATCGGAAAATATTGTAAATAATGCAATCTATCGGAAAATATTGTAAATAATGTAATCTATCGGAAAATATTGTAAATAATACCATCTATCGGAAAATATTGTAAATAATGCAATCAATCGGAAAATATTGTAAATAATGCAATCTATCGGAAAATATTGTAAATAATGCAATCTATCGGAAAATATTGTAAATAATGCAATCTATCGGAAAATATTGTAACTAATACCATCTATCGGAAAATATTGTAAATAATGCAATCTATCTGAAAATATTGTAAATAATGCAATCTATCGGAAAATATTGTAAATAATGCAATCTATCGGAAAATATTGAAAATAATACCATCTATCGGAAAATATTGAAAATAATACCATCTATCAGAAAATATTGTAAATAATGCAATCTATCAGAAAATATTGTAAATAATGCAATCTATCGGAAAATATTGAAAATAATACCATCTATCGGAAAATATTGAAAATAATACCATCTATCAGAAAATATTGTAAATAATGCAATCTATCGGAAAATATTGTAAATAATGCAATCTATCGGAAAATATTGTAAATGATGCACTCTATCGGAAAATATTGAAAATAATACCATCTATCGGAAAATATTGTAAATAATGCCATCTATCGGAAAATATTGTAAATAATGCAATCTATCGGAAAATATTGAAAATAATACCATCTATCGGAAAATATTGAAAATAATACCATCTATCAGAAAATATTGTAAATAATACCATCTATCGGAAAATATTGTAAATAATGCAATCTATCGGAAAATATTGTAAATAATGCAATCTATCGAAAAATATTGTAAATAATGCAATCTATCGGAAAATATTGAAAATAATACCATCTATCAGAAAATATTGTAAATAATGCAATCTATCAGAAAATATTGTAAATAATGCAATCTATCGGAAAATATTGAAAATAATACCATCTATCGGAAAATATTGAAAATAATACCATCTATCGGAAAATATTGAAAATAATACCATCTATCAGAAAATATTGTAAATAATACCATCTATCGGAAAATATTGTAAATAATGTAATCTATCGGAAAATATTGTAAATAATGCAATCTATCGGAAAATATTGTAAATAATGCAATCTATCGGAAAATATTGAAAATAATACCATCTATCGGAAAATATTGAAAATAATACCATCTATCAGAAAATATTGTAAATAATGCAATCTATCAGAAAATATTGTAAATAATGCAATCTATCGGAAAATATTGAAAATAATACCATCTATCGGAAAATATTGAAAATAATACCATCTATCAGAAAATATTGTAAATAATGCAATCTATCGGAAAATATTGTAAATAATGCAATCTATCGGAAAATATTGTAAATGATGCACTCTATCGGAAAATATTGAAAATAATACCATATATCGGAAAATATTGTAAATAATGCCATCTATCGGAAAATATTGAAAATAATACCATCTATCAGAAAATATTGTAAATAATGCAATCTATCGGAAAATATTGAAAATAATACCATCTATCGAAAAATATTGAAAATAATACCATCTATCAGAAAATATTGTAAATAATGCAATCTATCGGAAAATATTGTAAATAATGCAATCTATCGGAAAATATTGTAAATGATGCACTCTATCGGAAAATATTGAAAATAATACCATCTATCGGAAAATATTGTAAATAATGCCATCTATCGGAAAATATTGAAAATAATACCATCTATCGGAAAATATTGAAAATAATACCATCTATCGGAAAATATTGTAAATAATGCCATCTATCGGAAAATATTGAAAATAATACCATCTATCGGAAAATATTGAAAATAATACCATCTATCGGAAAATATTGAAAATAATACCATCTATCGGAAAATATTGAAAATAATACCATCTATCGGAAAATATTGTAAATAATGCCATCTATCGGAAAATATTGTAAATAATGCCATCTATCGGAAAATATTGAAAATAATACCATCTATCGGAAAATATTGTAAATAATGCCATCTATCGGAAAATATTGTAAATAATGCCATCTATCGGAAAATATCTTAAGTATCATAACAATGGAAAATTTCGTAGATAATGCAATCTATTGGAAAATAATATAGCTAGGTGGTGCATCCTTACTCACCACCTATAGTATGATTAATATCTAGCTTATCTACCAATGATATCAATATGTATACCAAATATGCAATATTCTTTTTATGGGTTCAGTAGCTGCTCTTTATGATATGCAATCCAAAATTAGATTAATCCATTAGTTTCCAAGTTAATAGTGGTGCGAAAAGACGCCAGCCTAAATTTTCATCGGGCGTGCGTGTAACACTATTAAAAAAATGATATAAAAAATATCTGTCTGCAACGTGAAACTGACTTTATAGAAATGAACCAAAAGTGATTTTTTGATCTTCGTGCAACATTTCAAGTAATGCTACCTCTAATTTTTTTCGTAATTGCAAATTATATGCGATTTATCTTTTCACGTGTCGCAATATTAAAGGTATGTTTGCATAGGTGTTTCTTGTTCAAACATATGACGCTATTTCCAAGTGCGGTACAGGAGTACTTTTAACATTGTTTATAAGGGTTCAGAAGCTGCCTTTTTTTATATCATTACCTATAATTTATTTCTTATCTATCACATTTATAATTCGTTATATATTATATTAAAATATTAGACATATCCTCTCCCTTTAAAGTTTGTGTGTGAAGTGACATGGCGTTTAAATAACATATACCATATAATATTAGTGACACTCATGAATAATTTCGCTGGTAGGAAAACAATAATTAGGAAATAATCCTATGTGCAAATTGATCTAATTTATTTATTTCCTTTTAATTGTTTACAGGAATTAAGAAAAGAGAAACTTCTACTGAATATTCTCAATTGTCTTTCATAATTAAAAGATTCCCATAGTTGTAGCTTAATTATCTTAATAAAATAAAGTTTAGGCACCTATTTTTTTTCACCAGAAAATAACACTAATATTCAAGAAATGCACATTTGGGTGTCCAGAGACTGGCTATTATGTTCAATTAATGGAAATAATTAAATGATTGAACTCATGAGATCAATTTTAGCAACTATTTCTTTTCAAGCTAATGTAATTCCAATCAGTGCGCTATGTGCCTCTTGTTGATAACGACCTTCTTGTTCAACTGTTCTGTTAGTGCATCGACGCCATCTAATGACTGAGTTCAGAAGTCATTGTTAACCATTTGATAGTTTGTATTGTTTACTTGCAAGAGATTTTCTTTTCAAGTAAAGTTTGTCTTATATATCTTCTAAGATTCCAACTTGGTATGTTGAATCTTATCCTTAATTGTTTGTTTCTTTTTAATGTATCTGCAAATTACTAATTTTACAGACTGTATAATATTAGAAAATGCTGAGCTTCTTCTTTTGATAATGAAATAATTGCATTCGCCATTATAAATTTGTCCCTCTGTAACTTAGGGCTATGTGTGTTTTGTATTTTTTCGTCGGAGCATTTTAGTCTAAAAATCTGTGAAGTCCATTAGTTCTCTCGTGTCCAAATGTCTCCCCTGACACTTAAAATCAACTGACTTTTCTCTTCGAAAAAGAGACTTTTGTGATGCCTGAAATGTCCTCTGATTATGAGCGAAAGAAGCTAAAATGTTAGATAATTTCCTATCTCTTCCTCCTGCTACAATTAGTTGGATAAATATTCATATGATGCAAGTTTGAATACGCCTTATGTTCTTCTGAATGAAACTCTCACTGTTATTGGATATAGAGTTTAATTTAGCCGAGACTAGCAAGCACTTTGGATCTCATAAGATCTCATTCGCTTCATCAAATCACAATCTTGTTTTAATTAGTGGCTCTTCTTCCTCCATGAGCCAATATTGATGCTGAGGCGCATCTTGTTGTCCAAGTAGAAACTAACTCCAGCCTTCGGGCCAAAGTTTGCGAATTTATGATAAGATGCTGGGAGTTCACGTACGGTCTAATTGAGTTACTCTGGAGTACCGCATGCCTGAGACTCAAAGAACCGTCTGAGGAGTATTCCTATGGAATGTTCCTAGGTCTTGCCGAGGGTTCTGGCTGCTTGGAATGTTCCAAGAAGCTGATATTATTGCGCTAAGTTAATACTGTTTTGAACTTCCAATTGAGTTATCTTGGTCGTCGCTTACTCTTCAGTGAGAAGTAGGAATAATGATGTTCCCATAAACATTTAGTGAGTGACATTAATATATGGAAAGTTTTTAAACTATATAATGAAACATCATCGAATTAGTGAATTAAATAAATAGGTTCAGCGAGTTTACATGCAAGGATTTCTCATGCATCAAATTGAATCGAAGTTTTTAATGCTCATTTTTGCATCTCCGGAAATTCCTTTATTTTGTTCAATATTCTATCACGGAAAAATCCTTTATTTAATTATTATTCGAAGTTATTTAATGTATTTAATGTTTGTACAAAGAATAGTTAGTCCATTCAATTGATTGACATTGCTGGTATATGGAAAATTGATAACGTTATGGTACAAATGTTTCCATTGGTACCATGCATTTTTTTGGAAAACAGACCGGAAATAGAAATATTGCGATTTATACCTCAATGTTACTTATTCGCCCTCTGCTAAATAACACATTGTTGTCATTATATTTGTACAATAGGCAAAACATAGCATATAAACCATGGTCAATATCTTCCAATAAATGTAGATCTCCAAAGATTTATCTAAGCTACATTGAAAATACATAAAATAGATTTTCTTCAAACATTAATAAATAAATAAAGTTTATATATAATCATTAAAAATATTGATTTCTCGTGGAAATATTTTAACAATTAAATTAGATTTATCGATTTACAAAAACCAATTATATAGATCTTAAAATGACAATTATAACACTCAATGTTATTGCAAAGAAGAAGTACAATAGCAGCGAGGGAGTGATTATCATTTATTTATAATGATTAACACCTGTATCCTGATTATACACTTCAAAGAAATGATAAATTGAAGAGTAAATAATCATAGTAATGCATAATCTTTTCCTATAGTAATTAAACATTTAATTAAACAAATGCATGGTAAAATATTTTGATCAAGGTACACGTCTTACTATGTACTAATAATACACATCTTTTTGACTTATAATGATCAGTTCCATTCCGAATCCAATTGCAATAATGTGTTTTCACTCATCTCATTTTGACGTCATAGTCAAGAGTAAGGTTGGACACTGTACCAACTTATCAGACCCAACTGTAGTCAAGGTATTAAATAAAATATTTCATAATTTCCACTCATGACTGAGTTCAGTTTTTCAATGCAGTTTACATTCTAAACCATTCCCAAGCAGTGCAAATTCCAAGTTTATATTTATATTTATCACAAATTATGTTCCACTGACTGAAAAACTGACGATAGTGAAAGTGATACCATTCAAATTAATGAAGAGACTCGTAACGTTATTTTCAAGTGGAAACGTATTGTAAATTAAGGTATTGTGTGGTAGTAAAAGTGAATTCTATTTCTATTTAATGTTTACTTATAATTGGTACACTTTATTAGTAGTTAAGATCTCACTTGATATTTATAGTGCTACTCATGAAACAAAAAAAACTACAGAAATTTAGATTTTCAAATCGGTGAATTTCTTCTTGATAACTCACTCCTTGCGGTTACCGTAATTATAGGTTATTAAATCTTGATAATTGTAACCGAAATAGGTATTCAATCTATCGGAAAATATCGTAGACAATGCCATCTATCGGAAAAATATCTATTGTTTAATTTGTGTGGCAACATGTTTAATTTATTTTACAGTAGGGGAAAGAAGATTATATTTGTTTATAATGATTTTTTTTTGTGTTAATTTAATGTAAAATTAAATGCCAAAAAAAATCATGAAATAGTAATTAGCAATGTTGAAGGTCCATGTTTGCATTTAGCTTTTAGCAGTTCACACCCAATTCACATAAGTGATGAGTGTGGCAGATTTTACACTGTCAAAGTACCGACATGAATAATTTGAGCGTAGGCTTAGGTTGCTCTCTGCTCAATTATGAGCGATCACAGAGCTCACTGATGTTAATCACTCTATTTATCATTTTGAGACCTTTTTCTCCCGTAGATGTTCTTCATTAGTAGAAATTCATGATAATGTGATGTGGAATAGAGAGAAGATTTCAATTAGGAGCTGAAGAACCTTTTAATGATGTACTTCATTTTCTCTGCCTACTGCACAAAACTAAAAAATGTAATGTATGCAATATTCCTATTATTGTCTATTTAATATGCGCGTATATTATGTAAGACATATTCCTAGCTATTACTTTTTTTGGGATATGAAAATGAAATTAAGTAATTTTAACAATTCTCTTGTTTTGTATTTAATCAGTTTAAGAATAGCATTTTGCTGATTTCTTTTTAATATAGTGAATTTTCGTAATATAGATAGGAATTTTGTGAACCCGATTTGTATTGTTTTTTCAACGTGAAATATTTTGATACGATTTTGTTAACATTTGACTATACTCTAACTTTAATATTTTAATGGTGTATTGAGGACTTTACTTAAAGGTAACTCAAATTTCACTTTTTATACTTTACATTTTTTATATTGTCGAATGTTTTGATTTGTTAAATTTTAATGCCCAGTGCAACTTGTTTCATACTTCATTTTATATAATTAACTATTTAACCCATTTGGATATATTCTGAAAATTATACATCTCAATATAATAAAACTGCTTACAAATTAGAGTAAATGAAAATGGATAAATAATCAGTTGTACCGCTAGATGCCGTTATTACAGATTATGGGAGAAATGTTTTGAATAAAACACGTGACAAACGCAAGCCTAGCTTCACCTTTTCATTGTTAGATGGCGTAAATTAATATAGGTTGTGAAAATTTACAACCGAATTACCGAATAAGTTTATTTCCATTTCAATTAAATTACAAATAACTACACTGTGACTTTCATCAATTTATCTCGGAAACGCAGGAATAAGTTTATTATAACTTGGTGAATGGCATCGCAACCTCAGAGTTCGCTACCTTCACACCTCAGAGTTCGCTACCTTCACACCTCAGAGTTCGCTACCTTCACACCTCAGAGTTCGCTACCTTCACACCTCAGAGTTCGCTACCTTCACACCTCAGAGTTCGCTACCTTCACACCTCAGAGTTCGCTACCTTCACACCTCAGAGTTCGCTACCTTCACACCTCAGAGTTCGCTACCTTCACACCTCAGAGTTCGCTACCTTCACACCTCAGAGTTCGCTACCTTCACACCTCAGAGTTCACTACCTTCACACCTCAGAGTTCACTACCTTCACACCTCAGAGTTCACTACCTTCACACCTCAGAGTTCGCTACCTTCACACCTCAGAGTTCACTACCTTCACACCTCAGAGTTCGCTACCTTCACACCTCAGAGTTCGCTACCTTCACACCTCAGAGTTCGCTACCTTCACACCTCAGAGTTCGCTACCTTCACACCTCAGAGTTCGCTACCTTCACACCTCAGAGTTCGCTACCTTCACACCTCAGAGTTCACTACCTTCACACCTCAGAGTTCGCTACCTTCACACCTCAGAGTTCGCTACCTTCACACCTCAGAGTTCACTACCTTCACACCTCAGAGTTCGCTACCTTCACACCTCAGAGTTCGCTACCTTCACACCTCAGAGTTCACTACCTTCACACCTCAGAGTTCGCTACTTTCACACCTCAGAGTTCGCTACTTTCACACCTCAGAGTTCGCTACTTTCACACCTCAGAGTTCGCTACCTTCACACCTCAGAGTTCGCTACCTTCACACCTCAGAGTTCACTACCTTCACACCTCAGAGTTCACTACCTTCACACCTCAGAGTTCGCTACCTTCACACCTCAGAGTTCACTACCTTCACACCTCAGAGTTCGCTACCTTCACACCTCAGAGTTCACTACCTTCACACCTCAGAGTTCACTACCTTCACACCTCAGAGTTCGCTACCTTCACACCTCAGAGTTCGCTACCTTCACACCTCAGAGTTCGCTACCTTCACACCTCAGAGTTCGCTACCTTCACACCTCAGAGTTCACTACCTTCACACCTCAGAGTTCGCTACCTTCACACCTCAGAGTTCGCTACCTTCACACCTCAGAGTTCGCTACCTTCACACCTCAGAGTTCGCTACTTTCACACCTCAGAGTTCGCTACTTTCACACCTCAGAGTTCGCTACCTTCACACCTCAGAGTTCGCTACTTTCACACCTCAGAGTTCGCTACTTTCACACCTCAGAGTTCGCTACTTTCACACCTCAGAGTTCGCTACTTTCACACCTCAGAGTTCGCTACCTTCACACCTCAGAGTTCACTACCTTCACACCTCAGAGTTCACTACCTTCACACCTCAGAGTTCGCTACCTTCACACCTCAGAGTTCACTACCTTCACACCTCAGAGTTCGCTACCTTCACACCTCAGAGTTCACTACCTTCACACCTCAGAGTTCACTACCTTCACACCTCAGAGTTCGATACCTTCACACCTCAGAGTTCGCTACCTTCACACCTCAGAGTTCGCTACCTTCACACCTCAGAGTTCGCCATCTTCACACCTCAGAGTTCGCTACTTTCACACCTCAGAGTTCGCTACCTTCACACCTCAGAGTTCACTACCTTCACACCTCAGAGTTCACTACCTTCACACCTCAGAGTTCACTACCTTCACACCTCAGAGTTCGCCATCTTCACACCTCAGAGTTCGCTACTTTCACACCTCAGAGTTCGCTACCTTCACACCTCAGAGTTCACTACCTTCACACCTCAGAGTTCACTACCTTCACACCTCAGAGTTCGATACCTTCACACCTCAGAGTTCGCTATCTTCACACCTCAGAGTTCACTACCTTCACACCTCAGAGTTCGCTACCTTCACACCTCAGAGTTCGCTACCTTCACACCTCAGAGTTCGCTATCTTCACACCTCAGAGTTCACTACCTTCACACCTCAGAGTTCGCTACCTTCACACCTCAGAGCTCGCTACCTTCACACCTCAGAGTTCGCTACCTTCACACCTCAGAGTTCGCTATCTTCACACCTCAGAGTTCACTACCTTCACACCTCAGAGTTCGCTACCTTCACACCTCAGAGTTCGCTACCTTCACACCTCAGAGTTCGCTATCTTCACACCTCAGAGTTCACTACCTTCACGCCTCAGAGTTCGCTACCTTCACACCTCAGAGTTCGCTACCTTCACACCTCAGAGTTCGCTACCTTCACACCTCAGAGTTCACTACCTTCACACCTCAGAGTTCGCTACCTTCACACCTCAGAGTTCGCTACCTTCACACCTCAGAGTTCGCTACCTTCACACCTCAGAGTTCACTACCTTCACACCTCAGAGTTCACTACCTTCACACCTCAGAGTTCACTACCTTCACACCTCAGAGTTCACTACCTTCACACCTCAGAGTTCGCTACCTTCACACCTCAGAGTTCACTACCTTCACACCTCAGAGTTCGATACCTTCACACCTCAGAGTTCACTACCTTCACACCTCAGAGCTCACTACCTTCACACCTCAGAGTTCGCTATCTTCACACCTCAGAGTTCGCTACCTTCACACCTCAGAGTTCGCTACGTTCCATCTTTCGAGTTCTCGTTCAATCAAACCGAATTGTTTGGAAGGTTCTGCTTGAGTTTCATTGTTTTGTGTTTAGAGTCAGTGCCTTGCTTGACGCCGTGAAAAGAGGTGGTGTCGAATTGACGTCTGGAAGCCGGGATTAGAGCCTAGTGGTATTGTGGCAGTGGTTTCGGAACCGCATTTGTACCTTTGAGTGGTTTTCTTATGAAGGATTGAAATTATCATTAAATGAAAACAGAGAAAAATTATAGTGGTGCACTTCTTATTTTTGGTTGTGGTTTTAATCTATTCTGATTTGGATTGTGTTATAAGTTTGTATGGTTAATTTTTATGAATTCTTTAGTGATCGTTATTGATATTTATTTTTATTTCGCTCAATTTGAATACTTCGTTGAATGTCTATTCTTGGCGTAAGGAAATTAACAACTGTCATAAAATAAATAGTATTTATTTTTAAATTACTTTATAAAATTGTCGGAATAGCTATGTGGAATACTTTTTTCCAAAGAATGCTTTTAAGAATCTGTTGTATTTTTATAGGTAAACAGTGTCCACTGTATAGTTATAAAGTGTATATGGTCTCCCAGAGTTACGGGGAAAGAAGGAAATTAGTATAACTAACTAAAAAAAGGGAAAGTAGTACTAATTTTTCTTAAAGATTACTCCGTGCAATTTTCATACCATCAAATAGTACATTTCCAACTCATAAACATGATAGGCATCACTCTGTCAAATGTGCAGTTATTTTTTGTCTAACATCCAGTAATATTGATGGGTTATTTCTACACACATTATTTTTAAGACCGTCAGAAAAAGTTGACGAGGATTTTATACAATAGAGCAGACCACTCAATAACGACGAGACTTGAAATCTACTTCTGCGGAAACAGTTTCTTTAAAATGACATTTGGGTAAACTTGGTGTTTGACATTGTGCTGCAGTCTGTTAGAAATTACACAGCAATTGGAAATATTAACTTTACCAGGATTTGTTCTCAACAGTCGATATCATAAATTATAGGTCTATCATTTCACGGAAAGTCGAGCCACACCAAACGATAACACTGTAAATACTTATGTAAACAATTGCTTTAAATTAATCTTTCTTTTCGATGATATTTTTGTTACTTTTCCTACGATTTAAACTTTCTCCTTAAGTTACCATAGCGCTGATGTACATTACTACCATCAAATAAAATATTTCTATTTTCTAAATATTTTTCGGGAATTTTGCTTCGAAACTTACGTTAAAGGTCCTCTCCACTCTAAATTAAAAATCTGGAATTGCTTTAAATTTGTAGAGCTAAGGTTATACAACATATAACAGTAAGCAGAAAAGAAATCGATAAGTATTCTGTTCACAATTAATTATATAAGAAATATTCACATTCAACTTTCACTCTTTCTAAGATTCATTAGAAGAAAAAGTACGAATACTTAGTAGGTATCTCTCGTATATACCTATCAAATTAAAAGATTGGAAAAATGTTATGAATGTTAAGGAAAAATGTTATGATGAATGGAAACTATTAGTAAGAAATACTTAATTAGGTACTTAGATTCTTTATATGGATCCATTGTCTTAGATTCAGCTTTGTTATTGTTTTGAATTTGTTAAGTATTGGACTTTTTCCTTGCATGAAATTCAGAGGGGTAGTAGAAAGAACGGAAAAAAAATTATAAATTACATATTATAATAAAACAATAGAAATAAATTTGAAATGGTTTGCAGCTTTATAATCAGTAACATTAGTTCTAATGAATAGAGAAATAAAAAGAAAAAGTGTGGAGGGGACCTTTAAGTACTGTACTGTAGGTTAGATTCTTTTCAAAAACATTTGCAGATAACTTTTAAAATCTGTAAAATGAAAACCAATAATATTTATTGAACATTGTAAAAAATATTATTGATAAGAAATTGAATAAAAGTTGTTATTATTGCTTAAAATTGGTTGACGTTTAAAGACATGAAGTGATTATAAAATTCTCTAATCATTTAAATTGTTTGCACTTCACAAAATTGTCTAAGTTTAATGTAGAGCTGCAAGTGCTGTCTAAAATTGTACTACATTAGGTCAGTGGTTCTGTTGTATATTACATGACGTCCCAGAGTTCACGAACCTGTTCTTTTAATGAATTTCAATTCAGAGTTACTTTTGCAGTTTGTAATACCCCTAGTTTTAATGTTGCAAAATTAGTAGTTCCTATTTAATTATCTTTGACCAGTCCTGAATATGATATGTATGTACTTCAATAGCTCCTAGCTATGATTTTAGCAGAGAAATAATTAGTGTTCTAAAATCTGACAATTTTTTTTATGGTTTCATTTGACATCAGAAATCATTTTTCTAATGTACCTCTTCATGAAACTATTGAATAATATTTGTAATAAACTCACTACTGATCCATTATCTAATATTGTAGGGCTAACTGTTTCATTTTTTAAAAACATTTTTAGAACTTTCACACTTATGTAATTTCATTTTATTCAATAATAAATTTTATCAACAACTCGAAAGGTCTAGGCTTATGACTCCCATTAGTTCCTACCTGCGCTAATATTTTCATGTGTCACCACGAAGAAATTTGCTTGCAGACTGTCTCACTGATTTAAAACCTTTGTTTTACAGGGGATAAATTGACGATACCTTCCTCCCTTTTAAAGATAAATCTCATGTTTCCTTATTTTTAACCTACCTCAACAGCAAGCATAACAATACATGTAAATTTTACCCCTGAACTCGAGCAGAATGATATTTTATCATTTTTAGATTGCAATATTCAAAGACAAAACAACAGTTTCCCTTGTTCAGTTTTTAGGAAAGCTAGTTTTACTGGTTAAGTTCTACTTTTATAGTTACTGTCTGCAAATTTTAAATGCAATAACAATAGATCTATTCTTTTAGAGAATGTAAAATAAGTTCCAATTATTATATTTCATGTGTCTATGGTGATAAATTTTTTTAATGATTTTAAAATTTCCGAATTACATCATATTTTTAAACGCCAATCAATTTTAAGTAATACTGACAGTTCTTATCTATTAACTTTCATTTAATTTTTTACTACTAATAATATTATTATTGATATTACCTCTTTATTTGATAATGATATCTTGAAGACAATCGAAGCTTGCTTATTTTTAAATAGAGTAAACCCTACAGTATTACTGATGTCTTATATTTTTATCATCTTCCATGAGGGTATTTATCATTCTTACCCGATCATAAAGATCTGTTCAAACGTTGGTTTTGATGTCAGGATATACTAAATTAGGTATTGTAGTAAAATTTACTAAATAAATTGCTCTCATTCATAATTGTATGTCAAAGACTTATAAATAAATAATTACCTTCGTAGAATTTTTTAGATCTCTGCAAACTCTCCATTTTAAATGTTTGATGTCTTCAAACTCTCAATTTTAGTGTTTGACAAACAGTTTGACGAAGCTTATTAGAGGCTACTTTTCATCTTATTCTGCTGTCTAATGTAGGATGGTGTCCTTTAATCTTTACTACACTGCTGTCTAATGTAGGATAGTGTCCTTTAATCTTTACTACACTGCTGTCTAATGTAGGATAGTGTCCTTTAATCTTTACTACACTGCTGTCTAATGTAGGATAGTGTTCTTCAAACTTTACTACGCTGCTGTCTAATGTAGGATAGTGTACTTTAATCTTTACTACGCTGCTGTCTAATGTAGGATAGTGTCCTTTAATCTTTACTACGCTGCTGTCTAATGTAGGATAGTGTCCTTTAATCTTTACTACGCTGCTGTCTAATGTAGGATAGTGTCCTTTAATCTTTACTACGCTGCTGTCTAATGTAGGATAGTGTTCTTTAATCTTTACTACGCTGCTGTCTAATGTAGGATAGTGTCCTTTAATCTTTACTACGCTACTGTCTAATGTAGGATAGTGTTCTTTAATCTTTACTACACTGCTGTCTAATGTAGGATAGTATTCTTTAATCTTTACTACACTGCTGTCTAATGTAGGATAGTGTTCTTTAATCTTTACTACGCTGCTGTCTAATGTCAGATAGTGTCCTTTAATCTTTACTACGCTGCTGTCTAATGTAGGATAGTGTCCTTTAATCTTTACTACGCTGCTGTCTAATGTAGGATAGTGTCCTTTAATCTTTACTACGCTGCTGTCTAATGTAGGATAGTGTTCTTTAATCTTTACTACGCTGCTGTCTAATGTAGGATAGTGTCCTTTAATCTTTACTACGCTGCTGTCTAATGTAGGATAGTGTTCTTTAATCTCTACTACACTGCTGTCTAATGTAGGATAGTGTCCTTTAAGCTTTACTACGCTGCTGTCTAATGTAGGATAGTGTCCTTTAATCTTTACTACGCTGCTGTCTAATGTAGGATAGTGTCCTTTAATCTTTACTACGCTGCTGTCTAATGTAGGATAGTGTTCTTTAATCTTTACTACACTGCTGTCTAATGTAGGATAGTGTTCTTTAATCTTTACTACACTGCTGTCTAATGTAGGATAGTGTTCTTTAATCTTTACTACGCTGCTGTCTAATGTCAGATAGTGTCCTTTAATCTTTACTACACTGCTGTCTAATGTCGGATAGTGTCCTTTAATCTTTACTACGCTGCTGTCTAATGTCAGATAGTGTCCTTTAATCTTTACTACACTGCTGTCTAATGTCGGATAGTGTCCTTTAATCAACTCTCCAATTTCCGCAGGTTTTTCTCTCCAGTTGGTATCAGTTATTTTCTGCGTCCCTTATTCCGTGCCGTTACTTTGTCATTTTCATGGCAAGAAATTTCTGTTTGTAATCGAAATTCAATTCAGGAATTATCGGACGAAGGCCAGTCACTAAATCTTAGTTTGCGCAAACCCATAAAACCTACGGACAATTTCGCGATAGACTGAAATACATTTGTTGCTAGAATATTCCCGGGAATGAAGTGAAGATGAAAGGAATTTAATTTGTTTGATGGAACGCATTTAATTTATTAGATGCTATATTTTTAATTCATTTTATGTAATACATTTTAATCAAACGTTGTGATATTTTAATATTCAATTCATCCATGGTATAATATATTGAAATAGTTTCATCAATTTTTATTATTATAATTTTGAATTTCATTTCTTTTCTTGAATGAATCTTTGGAATAATTTCTTCGAAGAAATTTACTTCAGTTACTTTATTTAACTTTTGCATTCGTAAGTCATTTATGTAATGGTTATTTTTTTACGTAATATATTAGAACTAGAAAATTCTCAAATGAATTCTAAACTATAGTAACAGTCTGTCTGTCTGTCCGAAGCCTTATAGGGGTATCATCGTAAGAACTCTAATGTTAATAAGAATTCAAATAAATCACAGTTTTAACTTTTGACAGTAATAAAATAGTGCTTTAAATCAGTATGTTAATATGAATTATATAATACGTTCTTGCATTTAAATATGACCAAATACCATTATATCAATTTAATTCAATGGATAAACAACAGAAACTAGTTGCAAACTGTATTTCTTCACTGTGAGAGCTAAAAGTGCATACAATGACCTTTCTTCTCCACAACTTCTCACCATTTAACTTTCCCACTCATTGCCTCAGTGAAGTCTCAAAAGCTTCAGATTTGTGTGACCCTTTGAATTGTTAGCAGAAAATCTTTTCACTTGGCAAACTTCATCTGAATATTTTACCCTAACAAATCATGCCTTTGGAACTCTTGCTATCGCTCTTTATTTCTCTCTTGATATTTATTTTTTCTTGCTCTTTCATTTTCTCTTGCTCTTGCTCTTTCATTTTCTCTTGCTCTTTTCCACCTTTCTCTTCCTCTCGCTCTTTATTTTCTCTTACTCTTGCTCTTTCTCTTTTACTGTCCCTTGGTGTTTCTCTTCCTCTCGCTCCTTATTTTCTCTTGCTTATCCGGTCCCCTTGGTCTTTCTCTTGCTCTTTCCCTTGCTAAGCCTATTTCTCTTACTTTTCTATTCTTACTTATATACTGCTCTTCCTCTTGCTCTTCTCCTTGCTCTTCCTCTTCCTCTTGCTCTTCTCCTTGCTCTTCTCCTTGCTCTTTCCTCTCTTTAGAGGAGTGTTAGAAGATCCAAATGGAAGTTTCATCCAGGTGATTGCACAAAGGCTCTCTTCAAAAGGAATTCAGTCTTCTATTTCTTTGTGCAATTTTGGTCATGCAAACCATGGACTAAATTTCACTGTTTTAGTTCAACTAGTTTGTGAATATCACGAGTGGGTGATCTTTAAAGGTCCCCTCCAAGCCATTTTTTGTATTGTTTTAATCATTGAGGCTAATGTTTCTTATCATTTTGCTGCAAACCTGATAAAATACCTATGATAGCATTAGATTTTATATGCATTGTTTGTTTTATAAAATTCCAATTGGAAATCCAAAACAAAGAGTGTGTAATCTTTTTCTTCAGCGTCAGATTAGTGTTTGTTCATTTGTTACACAGAGAGTATTAAAGACTTTACAAACAAATATAAAAATATATACTGAACTGAATTCTATGCAATTTGCAGCTTTATTATTGTAGACTTTAGTTCAAGAATATTATATAATAAACTCATTTTTTTCCCTGAGACTGGAGAGAACTTTCAAAGATATCTTCATTTATCTCTTACAATCAGTTGTTAGTTATTATACGAATAACATTTTATTGTAATCAACTTTCATTCCAAATGATTGACATCAAACATAGATATCACAATAATGTTGCTTTAGATATAGTGCCTTATTTCTTAACTATTCTACACTGTATTCTTTGCCTCTATTATCACGTTAGGCACGAAGATAAAATAAGAATAATGTTCTAAATATTTATGAGATTATTCTCTTCTTGTTATAATGGAAAAATGTTTTTTAATAATATAAAACAATTCAAAAGCAATTAAAAGTTACAATTATTAATTGATATAATAATTATTGATACCTTGTAAATAACTGACTAAAAGATGGCGCTGTTTCTTTGCATTGACTATCATTTCTCACTTAACTTTCTATAGGGATGTTATTACCTTCATAATATGTAATATATCATTAGCCACCAAAATAGTGATTTAACCCGTGCCTCAGTATGTTCCAGGTGCCTATTTTAAATGTTGCTATGCAGAGCTTGTTGTTAACCTATTGGATGAAGCATAGTAACTTAATGTTACACTAATTTGTCTACATTAAATTGCTGTAAAGTAGTTTAATTTGGGTAAATTATAATCTGTAAGTGTGAATAATAATAATAACTTTCGGAAATTTTCATCCGGTGTTTACTTCGCATGTGTTTAATTGTAACTTCAATAGGGATAATTAAATTCTAATTTGAAGGTTACTTAATCAAGCAATTCCAGTTTAATAGAGAAAATATTAGTCTCTGTGTCTGTTCAATGGTCAGTATTATTAATGTGTTCTTACAATTACCAAAATGTTAATTGAGATGCTCACTAATTTCTTACAGGAATATGAATATTGATAAGATGTCTGACTGTGATTGACGATGTATGATCTTCAACAGATCTACACTTTCGAAATGATCTTTGCCGATCTTTGTTTTGCAATCGGTAACTGTATTTCGTGACTACTATTTATTGACTTATTTAAATAAGTGACTTTCCGTTTTGTATTTTTCCGATATATATAGCAAATGTTCTGTAATTGTAATGTATTATATGGATGAAATATACTTTATTTTTTGTGTTTCTCATATAAACCTGACTTTATTTTAATAATTTTCCATTGTTCCAATTAAAGTTTACGAAGAATATTTCTTAAGTTCTCTCATTCCAAAATAACAACTTAAGTAACGAACTAAAATAACATTCGCAGAACAATAACAATTATACTATATATTAATATTTATGTTTAATATATCCCCATAGTAAAATAATTGAAGTTAGTTAGTATTTGGTATCACATTCCAGTATACGATGGGTAATTCTGAACAGAATACGTGCAACTGTATGCATTATTTGTATTTAATTGTTACTGTTATGATAATAATGCAATAAAAATATATTGATGCAGTAAAAATAAAATGGAACATTCTCTCGATTCTTTTACTTTTTACGTACCAATCTAAATTGAGAATCTATATTTATGCATATATCCATAACACCTCGGGATAATCACAATAGATATACTTTATTTTATCATGTTTTTCATTTTGTAGTTACACAATAGTGTGTATTTCTTGTGTTGTTCACTGTGTGTTTCTTTGGTAGAGGAGGAGCTAGTGTTTCAGTCCATTGGTGTACCGCTAGAAACATCTCAATATTAATCAAAGAGATGGAATAACTGACAAACATGTCTTCCTATAGATATTATTATGTGATTTATTTAGCAATATTAATACTTAATTACTATTGCTGTTTATCTATCTTACTGTGTATTACCCGTTATACAGATTGAATTATTAGGATTTTTTAAATTTAGATTCTCCCCCTTTAATTCAATTATCCGGGTTTTAAATCCAATTTTTTCCATCTGAACTTTTTTTATATAAATGATCCATATTTTTAATTTTCCTTTCACTGTTGTCCGGATTTTGATATTTAAAGGAAATATCTAGATTTTTTATTTGTATAAATTTGGATTTTCTGTTATCCAATTTTATCTTTTTCCACATTTTCCGTTTCGTTTTTTTTTGTTTTCTGTATTTTTTTGGTATTCCGTATTTTTTTGGTTTTGTGAATTTTTTGGTTATACGAATTTATCTGTTTTCGATTTTTTTTTCTGTTTTTGGATTTCCCGTTTTTCGGATTTTTAGATTTTTCCGAATATTCATTTATCTGAATTTTTGGTTTTTCATATTTTCTTTTTTTCTGGATTTTCGGTTTTCCGAATTACGGTTTTTAGGATTTCTATAATCTTAACAATTATGTATTTTAATCATATCGTAGCTTGAATGTTTAAGCGTGACATTTTTCTTGCAACCAACAGTCAAATTACACACTGTGTATTAGTATATAGGGTGCTTTAGCCTGCAGTGACTGTGATTATTTTTTAAATAATATTTTCAATATTGAAACGAGAAATACTTTAAAATGATGGAAAAGTTACCTAAATAGTTTTGAATTTTGAAAAATCATTTCTGACGAGTTTTTACTACCAAAGGAAAGAAAAATATATGAATAATAATATTTCTGCAAAAGATATAAATAATAAATCACAAGGGATGATCTCTAACATCAGAAAGTATCTATTTTCAGTCAATATTAAGTATTCAAACACATGAATTAATAACGAAAAGGAGGCGACGAATTCGTTCACCTCCCCCGATAAAATATTATCGTTTCTCATAATAAATTGATGCCTGGAAGATTTCAAGATATTCCAGAATTTACATATTGGCTTGATGTCTTTTTTCTTTCTTATAAAACCAACGTTATTGCATCATATGTATTTTTATGTGTGACCTTTTCATCAAAATATATTATATGTTTGCTGTAAATATTTTTATTATCGTGTGCTCGCAGAATTAAAAAAAACATCTGCAATTTATAACTCAAATCTCGCAAAGAAATTCCAGTGTCGCTAGAATATAGCACGCGTAGCTTTATTATTTTCACCCCCACTGTACCTACTTTTTATTTACAGTTGAATAACTTTCAAATAAATCCCATTATTAATATTCAGCCAACCGAAATGCATTGTGTTTTATTTTTATATGGTGAAGCAATTTATTGAATAATAACATTTTAAAATTATTAGAATGAAATACCTTTTAAAGATATCTTCAAATTACCATTACAATGTTTGTGTAATCATTAATGGTACTATAAGAGAATGAACAGTTCCGTGGTAGTTTAAAGTATCATTGTATCCGCTGCCGTCAGTTTACTTGGGAACTTTTCTAATAAATGTCTGTGACGAGTGATAGTGAGTTTAATTTTCTTGGCATGTAACTGCTATGGCATTATTTGGAATGGTCTGGGTGCTGAAAATCCGCCGACTCTTAAGAGCATGTCCGCAATGCCAAGACATAGCCAGCGTCTGTTCAAAGTGTCTGAAAAAAGAAGCAGACGAGCTGGGAAGAAACGCACAACTCCAAGACGACGACTTCAATGATCCAGAAACTAAAATGAGATTTAGTGGCGAGATTTTGGACAATGCAGCATCGGAATTGCATCCAATCGAAGCAGAGAAAGAAGCGCTCTCTGTGGAGGCAGAAGACTCTAATGTAGTGACAATAGAAGAGATTGTAGAGTCTGAAAAATATGTCTCCCATATTAGCAGGAACTCCGAGCTGAATGGAGCAGACAATGGAAATGGAGAAGGTTCTGGCACAATATCGTTAGATATAGTGCCACACCATTTCGATTCAGGCTATAAGGATTCAATTGAGAATCCTGGTCAAGGTAATAGCAGTGCGAAATTGAACACAAAACTTAGCACTGGGACTTGTAGACAAGTTCAGTCTGATAATTATATGGATAATATATCAACTGTTCAAATCAATAATGCAAGAGATTCGAATAGTTCTAGAACAGTGGCCATAAGCTCGCCTCAATATGTCGTGACTATGCAATCTAACAGTGTTCAGCAACCAATAACCAACAAGAGCGTGAACGAGCAAACAGTAAGCTATTCGCAATTGGAAGCTCTAAAAGGCATCTCCAGACATCAAACAATGAGCTCAGGGACACTTCATTGCCCTAGTACAGCGTCAACTGCCATGGCCCGCAGTTCCATTATCTTCAGCAAACAACAATCTCTGCATTACAATAATGAGAAACCTGAATTGCATTTCAACAGCGACAGAACGCAAGTAAATACAACCGAAAGTCAATGGCCACTTCGAGATAAGCAATCAACTCAAGCTCCTTTTTATGAGTCGATGAATGAAGATATGGAATACAGCAGGAATGCACCTGTACATATTGCCGACAATTCCCACTGGAACACCGCTACTTTGCCTAGAAATTTATCTAGTCGCTATGAAAGTCCTACTTCCAGATTAAACCCACAAAATTCTTCTTCGTTAAGTAATAGTGAATTGAATGCTTCTAATATCTATAGTAATAATACGTTGAGTAACTCTAAAAGAAATTTATCAGAAGTAAAAAAGCTAAAAAATATGAGAGATAAGTGTAGTAGTGTAGATCAGACAGATGAAAGTATGAAAATTTCTACGAGTGTCGATCAGTTATTCCCATTAGGAGTAATCAATGATAAAAATAGTTTATTAACTTTAGATCCGACCCTTCTAAGAATTCAAAGGAGCAATGAAAAGCCTACTCCTTTCTTCTCCAAACGTTCAAACACAGATGAAACTTCTTATTTCGAAAGAAGAAATCGGCTAGGCAAGACACTCTCGTGGAACAGTTCCACCAGCTTACTTCCAGAGAGTGTTCCGCCACCTGCTCCTTACGATCAGGGAAGCTGGTCTGTTAGGCTTCAGCAAAAGCAAAGACTAGAATCATTCCACTTACCTCATTTATTACCTAGTATATCGAAGGCAAAGAAGGTATTGTCTAAATCTGTTACAAATCTCATATCATCTGAGCATTTGCCAAATCACCACATTGACCTTCCTCCACCTCCCCCGCCTGCAGTCAGTGTACCTGATTCGAATGACTTCTACGTACTGCCTCCCCCTCCTCCACCCCCCAACAAATCCATTCCTGACCATTTCCGTCACAAAGATCACCGCAGAAGTTTCTCACTTAAAACTCTCAGCTCAAAAAATCTCAACTCCAAATATTTTCCCCAGTATTCGTTTAAGAACAATAAAGACGAGTGGTCGCAAAAGCCATCTTACAAGGACGGCCTATGGTTTATCCCCACTAAATCTCACACCACCACTTTTCTGGGCGCGGATTTGCCTTTTTATCCCCCAATGCGGGTTCCTGGAAGAGATAGAGATAAATCTGGACTTCATTTATCATGGGAATATATCGCATGGGATGTGTCGAGCATCAAGAATAAATTCAATCAAGTGATAGGTAGCAGATGCCATCCATCAACGTCCAATTCATTTACTTCACCTGGCTTCGATGCACATAGAAATGGGGAGAGGAAAAGAAGTTTTAGTGCAGAAACAAAATGGATATATTCTAATGAGCGAGCAAAGTCTACAAAATATAGTGAAAGTGGAAAGTTCGATTCATCCAACAGAGGCTCTGAAAATGCAGTTTTAGATAAGCGAAGTAGTATTAAATTAGGTGATCGCAATGCCAGTGTACAAAATAGTGGTGTGAATCATAGCAGTTGGATGCAAAGAAATCGTCTCGGTACAACCAACATCAGAGATGCTTGTGTTCTACATGGCCATACACCTTATAAAAGTAAGCATAATTTAATTTGAGCAATTCATGTCAATTTTTTACTCCATTTCGTAATGTTTTCTCACTTTACTAATCGAGTAAAAGAAAATGCAGTATGTATTCACTATGGAAGAAATCCAAATTGAAATATTCTTCATCATTTTTTTTTCGAATTATACGAAACAAGAAGTTAAAAAAAATAATGGATTGGATTTTTTTTTATACATTTATTAATCATTACTCTACAGTCTACACCATTAATTATTTTGTTGTGGAATTTTTTTTATCTACTACATTCTAAATTAGAACATGATACAAAATACTAAACTAAACAAAAAATTAAAGATAGCAATTAAGAAAATATGTAGAAATTATATCGATAATACATTATTCATATTTATCTTAAAAAAATGTTTATTTATTATTTGTATAAAAGTTATTTACCACCAAACTATTCTTAAAATATTCTTTGAAAACTCCTAAAGATTGAGTTAAAATTCTAAACATTTCCAAATTATCTTTACTGCCAAACACATTAATTATGTTAGACATGTTTTCTTTTAGCAGATACGGTAAGATGCTATCTAAGTTTTTAGCATTCAAATGCAGTTACTATAGCAATGGTTCTTTACAGTATTTCTGCATGGAGTCATTTCTTACATGCTCTTATCAGTGGTATGGAAATATTGCAACAGAAACTAATGAATAGCAGTGCACAGTGTGCATTATCAGTGCACAGTGTGCATTAGCAGTGCACAGTGTGCATTAGCAGTGCACAGTGTGCAATAACAGTGCACAGTGTGCATTAGCAGTGCACAGTGTGCAATAGCAGTGCACTGTGTGCAATAACAGTGCACTGTGTGCAATAACAGTGCACTGTGTGCAATAACAGTGTACAGTGTGCATTAGCAGTACACTGTGTGCAATAACAGTGCACTGTGTGCAATAACAGTGCACAGTGTGCAATAGCAGTGCACTGTGTGCAATAACAGTGCACTGTGTGCAATAACAGTGCACTGTGTGCAATAACAGTGTACAGTGTGCATTAGCAGTGCACTGTGTGCAATAACAGTGCACTGTGTGCAATAACAGTGCACTGTGTGCAATAACAGTGCACTGTGTGCAATAACAGTGCACTGTGTGCAATAACAGTGCACTGTGTGCAATAACAGTGCACTGTGTGCAATAACAGTGCACTGTGTGCAATAACAGTGTACAGTGTGCATTAGCAGCATTAGCAGTGCACTGTGTGCAATAACAGTGCACTGTGTGCAATAACAGTGCACTGTGTGCAATAACAGTGCACTGTGTGCAATAACAGTGCACTGTGTGCAATAACAGTGCACTGTGTGCAATAACCGTGCACTTTGTGCATTACAGTGCACTGTGTGCATTACAGGGCACTGTGTGCAATAACAGTGCACTGTGTACAATAACAGTGCACTGTGTGCAATAACCGTGCACTGTGTGCAATAACAGTGCACTGTGTGCATTACAGTGCACTGTGTGCATTACAGTGCACTGTGTGCATTACAGTGCACTGTGTGCATTACAGTGCACTGTGTGCATTACAGTGCACTGTGTGCATTACAGTGCACTGTGTGCAATAACCGTGCACTGTGTGCAATAACAGTGCACTGTGTGCATTACAGTGCACTGTGTGCAATAACAGTGCACTGTGTGCAATAACCGTGCACTGTGTGCAATAACAGTGCACTGTGTGCATTACAGTGCACTGTGTGCAATAACAGTGCACTCTGTGCATTACAGTGCACTGTGTGCTATAACAATGCACTGTGTGCAATAACCGTGCACTGTGTGCAATAACAGTGCACTGTGTGCATTACAGTGCACTGTGTGCAATAACAGTGCACAGTGTGCATTACAGTGCACTGTCTGCATTACAGTGCACTGTGTGCATTACAGTGCACTGTGTGCAATAACAGTGCACTGTATGCAATAACCGTGCACTGGGTGCAATAACCGTGCACTGTGTGCATTACAGTGCACTGTGTGCAATAACCGTGCACTGTGTGCAATAACAGTGCACTGTGTGCAATAACCGTGCACTGTGTGCAATAACAGTGCACTGTATGCAATAACCGTGCACTGGGTGCAATAACCGTGCACTGGGTGCAATAACCGTGCACTGTGTGCAATAACAGTGCACTGTGTGCTTTACAGTGCACTCTGTGCAATAACAGTGCACTGTGTGCAATAACAGTGCACTGTGTGCATTACAGTGCACTGTGTGCATTACAGTGCACTGTGTGCATAACAGTGCACTGTGTGCATTACAGTGCACTGCACTACCTCTCTCCAATAGTTGCAGTGTCAGTTGACAGCACAAATAAATGGCTTCTCAAGAGACTGAATTGAGACGCTGAAGATGGTTCTTATTTCAGTTCGTTATTTATTTCATTTACTAACTTTAAATCACTATAGATTTATGTCTGATTCTTATTTTTTTAATTTTTCTAAATCTGATTAGATTCTTTATATTTCATTCAGTTTCATTAATAAATATTTTAATTTAAATAATAATAAAGATAATAGTAATGAAATATAAACGTAAGTGTTTTTTCTCAATTAACTTCATAAAATACAAAAGAATTTTGTACAATTACACCGAGTTAATCATATGATTTTTAAGGTTGTATATAGTCAAAAAAAAGTGGATCTCTAATTATTTTTTCACAGTTTATTAATTTCACATTTCCCAAAAAGAAATTTTACTAATTGTAATATTTTGAAATTGGTCTGAGTTCACGACGACAAATTTGTAAGATTTGAAAAGAATAGAAAATTAGAAAATGTCAATTGAGAAATTCACATCAACACAGTGACTCTTTTCTCTGACAGTAAATCATCACAGTGACTCTTTTCTCTGATTGTACATCATCACAGTGACTCTTTTCTCTGACAGTAAATCATCACAGTGACTCTTTTCTCTGATAGTACATCATCACAGTGACTCTTTTCTCTGATAGTACATCATCACAGTGACTCTTTTCTCTGATAGTACATCATCACAGTGACTCTTTTCTCTGATGGTACATCATCACAGTGACTCTTTTCTCTGATAGTACATCATCACAGTGACTCTTTTCTCTGATGGTACATCATCACAGTGACTCTCTGCTCCGATAGTACCTTTGGCTTGGATATTGCAAGACGTCACGCTATATTCAGCTAATGTAACTGGAGTGCCATAGTTTGGAAGCTAGCCTACCTGTTATTTGATATGCTCTTTCAAAAGAGGAGTTGATCTCCTTTGTAGCTCTTAGTGTTATTACTCTGCTTCAGTTGCCGCAAATTGAAGTGAATACCTGGTAACTTATTTCACCTATGTCACTTATTTCACCTTTGTCACTTATTTCACCTTTGTCACTTATTTCAGTTTTGTCATTTATTTCACCTATGTCACTTATTTCACTTTTGTCACTTATTTCACCTATGTCACTTATTTCACCTTTGTCACTTATTTCACTTTTGTCACTTATTTCACCTTTGTCATTACCTTCCTCCACTAAATGGAATTTGATGTCATATCTTGAGCTGAAACTCTAATTTAAAGACTCGTCTGCTTGTTAATCTAGTACGTATAATGTTCAAAATAGTGTCATTACATTTATGATAGATTTAAATGAACCTCAGAGTTGGAATACAAAAACCTGAACATCAGTAAATATTATGTATAAAAATTCAATTCATTAGAATCAAACCTCAAACTCCTTGGTAATTGCCAATACAGCATCAATGCAGATATACGATATAAGTTTGGGATTCGTACACAACACTGATTATTAAACAGAGAAAAACAACGTAAATATAATTTTTTCACGTTTGCTTTATTCAGAAATAGAAAACATAAATCGGACAGATATTTTTCATGTAAATGAAAAGTAATCCGTGTTGCCATAGTGAGCAGCTTCCAGTTACGACATCTTCATCAGTGTCCTTTGACCGAAAGGCTAAAATAAACTGTAGAAATATAGAATAACAAATTACTACATTGTAGTGATATTAAGAAATAAGAATAAATTGATAAAACAACACTCTCTAATTATATTGCAGAGTTTCGTTTAATCAATTTATCAACCTCTCGAGCTATTATTATAAAATATATATCAAAATGCCGTTTATTTGAATAGAGATAATATAGTGTTATCCACATCGTATGCAATAATGTATGAAATAAATATTCCAATAACTTCAATAACAGCAGATACAATAATCTTTCACTTACACCACTGCACTTTATCATCATTTCTTAGTCATCACCGGTAATAATCGTGGTCTCCTTTGCTCTTTTGTTGTTGTATGATGATGATATGTAACGCCATAATCCATCTCAGTAGCCAGCATCTCTCACGGCCAATCCTGCTAGGAAGTTCTACTCTTCCATGTTTTTACAAGGGACTTCAGCTGAATAGAGATTTTGGTGGAAACAACCACGTGTAGATTCAGTCCTTGCTGCGACGAGACTATTACTAAGAAAAGAAAATTCATTAGTGAAAATTTAGCCCTTTCACCGTGGAGTTTTTCGTGCTAAAGATTGTAACTTTCATCGTATTTTAGGTTGTTTTGGTCGGTTTTTTATGTTTCTGTAATGATGGCAATCTTTATTTCTCAATTTATTACTAGGACTGGGACACATATGTCACATTTGACTAGTAGGACAAATACATTCCACTTGGCTAGTAGGACACATATGTCCCACTTTTCAATTGAAATATTCGAAAATATGTGTTTATTGAAAATCACATAAAAAATAGCCATTCATAAGCCATATTGATTCGGTTTGTGATAACGTACTTCACACAATAGAGTATAAGTGACTCACTTAAGTCACAGTAACCTAATTCATTCATATTTCCAAATTTCCCCTAGAAGATTCATGTCAGTGGAGATATCATATAAGAATGCATATTCTACTCTGTTTCTTTATGTAAATAGGTATGTACAAAGAATGGCTATAAGCCAAAATTTATTGGTAATTTTTTCCCATAATTTATTTTGTTATCAGCTCATTATTGAAGGTAAAGAAACTAATTCATATTCGAAATATTTCAGCAGTCTAGATCGAGAAATTCTGAAACTGTGGACCTAAGAGGCAGATTCAGTGCTAGAAAATAGTCACTATTTACTCTAATCCCTATAGACAGAAACATGTTTCTCTTGCAAAATAAATAAATGTTTGGTTTTTATTATTCAGGAATTCTATAAAGAATAACTTGCAATTCTTTTGAAAAATATTTTAAAATGAAAGTGATGACTATCAAATGACAGATCATCTCTTCTAGAGGATACAAATAATATTACGCTGGAGAATATCCATTTCCAACGAATAAAATTATTTATAAGCATAAATAATTTTCTAAGTAACTCTACAATTTCCCGTCGGTGGCTTTACCAATAGAATATAAATTAATAATGTAATCTGCATCTGATGATGTTCGAAATCTTCATTATGACATTCCATTCGAATATCAGCCATAGCAGGCATGCTTTCGGGAGTCAAATGAGGGTCGAAAGCCCCTCTCCGAATACCATTCGAATACCATTATTGCCTTCCAATTGGGCAGCTATTTGCCGGTCAAACCATTCACCTACTGACGAGTGTGAAGTTATTGAACTGTCGGTGTGAGATTAGAGGCAGTGAGTCGTGAATGGAGCATCTGAAGATAATATACGCATGTTATAGTGACACAGTCACACCAAAGTGACGCGTGTTATAGTGACAGAGTCACACCAAAGTGACGCATGTTATAGTGACACAGTCACACCAAAGTGACGCGTGTTATAGTGACACAGTCACACCAAAGTGACGCGTGTTATAGTGACACAGTCACACCAAAGTGACGCATGTTATAGTGACACAGTCACACCAAAGTGACGCGTGTTATAGTGACACAGTCACACCAAAGTGACGCGTGTTATAGTGACACAGTCACACCAAAGTGACGCGTGTTATAGTGACACAGTCACACCAAAGTGACGCGTGTTATAGTGACACAGTCACACCAAAGTGACGCGTGTTATAGTGACACAGTCACACCAATTTGACGCGTGTTATAGTGACACAGTCACACCAAAGTGACGCATGTTATAGTGACACAGTCACACCAAAGTGACGCGTGTTATAGTGACACAGTCACACCAAAGTGACGCATGTTATAGTGACACAGTCACACCAAAGTGACGCGTGTTATAGTGACACAGTCACACCAAAGTGACGCGTGTTATAGTGACACAGTCACACCAAAGTGACGCATGTTATAGTGACACAGTCACACCAAAGTGACGCATAGTTACATCAAATAGTGATGTACAGTTACATCAAATAGTGATGTACAGTTACATCAAATAGTGATGTACAGTTACATCAAATAGTGATGTACAATTACATCACAGTGATGTTCCATAGGTACATTTCTAATTGTGTTTAATTTTCTCATTTTCAGTGAAGTTTGAATACTCGAATCACCCACGCTTCTGAACTATCTATGTAGCTAGTGTTAAATGAACATTTCACCTTATTGATTTCTCTTTATTGATTTATGATGATCTTTGTCCAATTCATAAAAAGTTAATGACTGCAATATTTTACTCACAAAATAGCTATTTATATTTCAGATAATATTCATGAAATTCGGTAAATTTAATGCATGGCTATTTTGGGATTACATTGAAAAAATATACCTTGACTTAATAAACTTTTTTGATAATTTTTTATATCCAATATCGTATTACTTAACATATGTATGATATATGTATTGTATTTGGAGTTGCTACTTCAGTGATTCTTTTACAATTTATATTATTTCATGAATCTGTGTAATATTTTCATTTCTTAATAAAAAATATTCGGAATTTACAGTAATTTAACACATAAAATGATGCATGATTGCTTATAAATAAAATCAAAGTAATTAGCTACGTTAATTAATTCGTATATTGTAATTGTTATGGTGCATTCATTAAGATTTTAGAGGCTTAATTTGATTTAACTTAGAGTTGATTGGTCTAACTTACCTCATTAGTAGCAACTTTGAGACATAAAAAGAAAGAAAATGGCACCTAATTTACTCTTTATTACGACTGTTATCTCTTTATGAATATAATCACCATATTGCTGTATAAAATAGGTAAAGTAAACTTTTTTAAATAGTTGAACGAATGTATAATTGACTTCAATTTTCATCAAAATGCTTCAGTTGCAACTTTTTTCACACTGCCATGATTTTCTTGACCAAAAGTCATAGGATTTGGTCACTTTCAAGGTATTTATTATTTAGACTGAGAGAAAGAAGTGAAAATGAAGACAGACAAGATTAATGAAACTCAGGAAGTTATTCTAGAGAGAAAGAGTTTTCTTTAATTAATTGAAAGTCTTTAATTTAAATAATTTTGACCATAACACCGAATAAAATAGTGTAGTCTTTAGTTCACATTTATGAAGAATTAGAATTCGCATTTTAATACATTTGACAGTTTTTTTCAACATGCTCATTTTGCAATTATATATTTTCTAGGAAGCTATACTATCTATGTAGATCTAGCGTTTGTATTTAGCTTCAATTTTGCCAAATAAATGGTGAAATGAAATAGACATCAATGAAATAGTGGACAGTCTATAAGAGTGACTGACTCTTTCGTTAGTTTGCTGATTTGTCGATTGAGATTGTCACTCCAATAGACTTTGGACAGTTTCCTCATTAAATTCTCTGAATGATGTGCATTGTAACTCTAGAAAGACAATCTGGCCAAAAGGGAGGAAAATAGAGAGAAATTGAATCTCATTCATTTTCAGCTATCAGATAAATTATGAACTATTTAATTCGGTGGAATTTTGCCAGCATTTCGTTCTGAAATGATAGAATGTTTTTATTCGTATTTAGAAATACTGTGTGGTATTTCTGAATAGCTTGTATAGTCAAAATATCTCTTATAGCATAAGAACTATAAATCTGGACTATAGTTATCAAAGCAGTGAAAGTGCACGGAGAGTGTCTATAGTCTCCTCAGTCTGTGCCGCTTCACACCAATAATGGCCTATTAGGGAGCATATCGCCAGGCTTTACAAACAACTATTAAGTCTTGAGAGGTCATTCAGTGAGGCACTGTAATAATGTTTGTCTGTCCAAGAGAAAGCTCTAGACAGCCAAAGCTTTGCTATTTGGCACTTACGAGATCTGTGAACTAGTGCTGTAAATATGAAAATATACACAGTTTAAACGTATCTCAAATGTTCAAAACATTAAACTAATTGCGAGTTAACACTTGAAAACCTTCATACTTCTATAACTGAGAGTGTTGCCACTAGTAGTGCTCTATTTAGAGTGTTGCCACCAGTAGTGCTCTATTTAGAGTGTTGCCACTAGTAGTGCTCTATTTAGAGTGTTGCCACCAGTAGTGCTCTATTTAGAGTGTTGCCACTAGTAGTGCTCTATTTAGAGTGTTGCCACCAGTAGTGCTCTATTTAGAGTGTTGCCACTAGTAGTGCTCTATTTAGAGTGTTGCCACTAGTAGTGCTCTATTTAGAGTGTTGCCACCAGTAGTGCTCTATTTAAAGTGTTGCCACCATTAGTGCTCTATTTAGAGTGTTGCCACCAGTAGTGCTTTATTTAGAGTGTTGCCACTAGTAGTGCTCTATTTAAAGTGTTGCCACTAGTAGTGCTCTATTTAGAGTATTGCCACTAGTAGTGCTCTATTTAGAGTGTTGCCACCAGTAGTGCTCTATTTAAAGTGTTGCCACCAATAGTGCTCTATTTAGAGTATTGCCACTAGTAGTGCTCTATTTAAAGTGTTGCCACCAGTAGTGCTCTATTTAAAGTGTTGCCACCATTAGTGCTCTATTTAGAGTGTTGCCACTAGTAGTGCTCTATTTAGAGTGTTGCCACTAGTAGTGCTCTATTTAGAGTGTTGCTACCAGTAGTGCTCTATTTAGAGTGTTGCCACTAGTAGTGCTCTATTTAGAGTGTTGCCACTAGTAGTGCTCTATTTAGAGTGTTGCTACCAGTAGTGCTCTATTTAGAGTGTTGCCACCAGTAGTGCTCTATTTAGAGTGTTGCCACCAGTAGTGCTCTATTTAAAGTGTTGCCACCATTAGTGCTCTATTTAGAGTGTTGCCACCAGTAGTGCTTTATTTAGAGTGTTGCCACCAGTAGTGCTCTATTTAAAGTGTTGCCACCAATAGTGCTCTATTTAGAGTATTGCCACTAGTAGTGCTCTATTTAAAGTGTTGCCACCAGTAGTGCTCTATTTAAAGTGTTGCCACCATTAGTGCTCTATTTAGAGTGTTGCCACTAGTAGTGCTCTATTTAGAGTGTTGCCACTAGTAGTGCTCTATTTAGAGTGTTGCTACCAGTAGTGCTCTATTTAGAGTGTTGCCACTAGTAGTGCTCTATTTAGAGTGTTGCCACTAGTAGTGCTCTATTTAGAGTGTTGCTACCAGTAGTGCTCTATTTAGAGTGTTGCCACCAGTAGTGCTCTATTTAGAGTGTTGCCACCAGTAGTGCTCTATTTAAAGTGTTGCCACCATTAGTGCTCTATTTAGAGTGTTGCCACCAGTAGTGCTTTATTTAGAGTGTTGCCACCAGTAGTGCTCTATTTAAAGTGTTGCCACCAATAGTGCTCTATTTAGAGTATTGCCACTAGTAGTGCTCTATTTAAAGTGTTGCCACCAGTAGTGCTCTATTTAAAGTGTTGCCACCATTAGTGCTCTATTTAGAGTGTTGCCACTAGTAGTGCTCTATTTAGAGTGTTGCCACCAATAGTGCTCTATTTAGAGTGTTGCCACCAGTAGTGCTCTATTTAGAGTGTTGCCACTAGTAGTGCTCTACTTAAAGTGTTGCCACCAGTAGTGCTCTATTTAGAGTGTTGCCACCAGTAGTGCTCTATTTAGAGTGTTGCCACCAGTAGTGCTCTATTTAGAGTGTTGCCACCAGTAGTGCTCTATTTAAAATAGCGTCAGAGTTCCTAGCTGTCCTGTAAATTGTTTCAAACTGACCCTTTTCCTTATTTACTGAGTACTGCAACTGATATTCGATTTTGTAGAACATTTTGCCTTTCAACCGAGAGAAATGCAATGTACTTATTTGAGATAACATCAACATTTAAAATATTTAAGATACAGCGTCCAGAAAATGTTTTACAGGAGAAATGTTTAGCAAAAATTGGCAACATGAAAGATTTTCCTATACATATAACTATTTATTACTTATTTCCATTATATTTAGGATTAACTCTAATAATATATTTTCAATATATATTATATATTCATCCCAAACTGTCATTTGTATGCATGGAATATCTAAAGAGTTTGTCGCTAGACAGTTTAATGATCTATTTGTGTGGTGGATTTCCCTCTAGAATATCCCTTAAACATTTTATCTATATTTTGCTAAGCTTAAATTATTCAATACATTAATAGGATTAAAGAGAATGGGGAAAAATATTATGTGTAAGTTTAACTTCTTATGCAATAAGGTGACAGGTATGTCCCTTCCGAAGTGAAGTAGTCTGCGCGTTTTCGAGATATTTTTCTGAAACGATCGAATAAACTCTTTCCTATAGACCACATGTGTTAGCTTGCAGTAGTTAGGCACAGTTGTGATTTTTTTTAGTATTATAAGAATTGTCGTTTTACCATTTTCAAATTAATTCATGGCACTAAAGGTTAATAGAGTTTACTCATTGTATTCATAACTGTGAGTCATAACATTTATTGTCAAACTGTACTGCATTGTTATTCATGTTCTTTTTCATTTTCAGGTACGTGGTTACTGTTAATTCATTTAAAGGAGAAACTCCCCTACTCTCCTTGTGAGTCGTGAGTAATATAAAATATAAATATCATATTTAATAACCGTTGAAACACGAAACATATCAAAAATATTATCACTAAAAAATGTTAAATAATATCTTAATACTGCACAATTTTGATTCAACTAATTTGTAAGGAGTTATTCATTCTACATTAAATTATACCTACTGATAATGATTAAAACTATAGAATAATTATTCTAATGATCGCTTTTCTTTAATAGGTATCATATAATTAGGAAAATAGCCAATACGCATCATAATCACATCATTATATGGAAAATTGTGTATTGTTTCATGTCTACTTTCATGGAAATACATTATTTAATAACTCATTGTTCTATATACCATTTTAATCATGCTTATAAGTTATTAGCAATTACTTAAGTTAAACAAAAATTATGGCTGTAATGTGAGAAAATTCATATATTAATTATTTGATGAATTAGTAAATATTTTCTTACTGGTATTTTAAATTATTATCACTGTTGACTTCTAAGAATCTAGGATCTATATATGTTATTCCAATTTGGTTAGGATTCACAATTAAAGCTTTTTAATACTAATTAATTTTAGATTCAATTTATCACAACGTAATTACAAGAAATTTGTGCATTAAAGCCTAGGTCACACCACCCGAACTTTGTTGGAGCGTTTCTTGACAGGAGTAACATTAAACTGAATTACGTGAACGCTCGTTTCAAGCGCACAAAATGGAAAACCAATCATGGTAACCCAAGCATTGATAGAGCGGTGTTCTACGAGTTTGGGCGTTGGCTCGGCGGGGGTATAAAGATACATTCTACGGAGTTGTGTGAATGAAATCTATCAGAAATTCTGATAGATTTATGATACAAATCGATAGTTGAGATTCATTATTTGAAGGCTCGGTCTCACCAGAGGAACTTTGCTGTACGTTCCTGAAACGAGAGCAAAAAAATCATCACCGGATGTTGCTGTTCACAAGAAGTTGGCCCCCGTTCAGGCAACGCCGTATACACTCGACCACCGCTTATGTTCACTCCTACCGCTCCGAAAGTTTTGAACTGCACAAAATTTTACGAGCGTTGAGGAGCGGTAGCTTTCCACTCTGCAAAGTTCACCACAGCCCCATCAACGTTCAGTCAAAGTTTAGCACCATTAGACGCAAGTACGTAGACGTTTGGGTCTGAAGGCCAGCGCAGAAATCTTAAATGCTGGACCACCACTGCTTCGCCAGCATTTCACGGGCGGTGATTAAACGTTGCATAAACTTTGATGGGGTGGTTGGAAGCGTTTGAATCGCGGACACGAGTTTTCTGAAACAGTCTCAGGCGTTGAAGCAGAGCTTCATTGCGGTGATGAACTTTGGTTTGACTTTGGTATAGAAGTCGTACAGCTCCATACCGCCAAACCAACACTCACTGCCCTCGCACCGCTATGGCACTGCCCGTATTTTCTATTTCGACACATATTTTCGACACACAAACTCGTAAAAAAATAACAACGCCCTGCCAAAGCTTGTGCAACGCTTAATCACCGCCAGGGCAAAGCTGGCGAAGCACCGTTCAGGATTTCTAAAGAAACATTCGCTAACCTTCGTCTAGTGGTGCCAAACTTTGGCTGGGCGTTTTTGGGGCGGTGGTGAACTTTTTAGAGAGGAAAACTATCGCTCCTCAACGCTCGCAAAATTTTGTGCAGCTCAAAACCTTCGGAGCGGGGAGGGAACATTATAATGTTCCCTCCTAGGTGACTGAGCATATACGGCGTTGCTTAAACGGGGACCAACTTCTGTGAACGGTAACGAGCGGTGATGAATTTTTTTCACCGCTCAAGGAATGCTCCAACAAAGTTTGTACGGTGTGACCTAGGCTTAACGTATAGAGTTTGTTGGAATGTCACATAAAATATGGAACGTAATTCCAGGCCACTTTAAATTCCCATTCCATTTTTCAATAGCTTTGTATTCGCTATTTAGACACTCTACAAGTCTGTTGTTTAACACTACGCATTATTTCTATTAGTAGATAGAAGATTAGATTATATATGCTTTAAATCAATGTATAGAAGAAGACAAGAAATTCCTATTTTTTACTCATTAAAAACTGAAGATATAGTTGTTTAACAATGTTAATTTTCTTTTATTTTGGAATTATTGCAATGAAGTCAATTAATTTCTCTTACATTGAAAGTTGGAATGATGTATAGTTCGATTTTTTTTTGTAAATCGTCACTACAATTTTGTGAGATTCATTACTAGAAACAATACTAATTTCTTCAATATCAAATGTACCTATCTGTTTATAGTTCAAAATTAGACTATTTTTGTTATCATTGACGTATGACAGCAACTGACACTGAAGTGATAGTTGTTTGTGTCGTTATCTACCCAGACAGAAAATTATAGTGGACCTTATACATAGAACATTAAAGTGGAGTCTGCCTTTCTATGGCCCCACCATAACTTCTATATAGGGTAAAGGGTATAACTTGAAGTTAATTTCAGTCATAGGATATGAAATGAAATTTCATATATTAAATCCTATATCGAAAAATCTTTCTGTTTTTTTTTTATAATATGAAATGGATTTAATGACATATTCCTATGATGAATTTTTGCATTGAAATAGAATAAGAATTAAAATACTGAAATAAGAATTAAAATGTAGTATGGAATATTATAAAAAATTATATATAAAAAATTCTCAGATTATATGTATCAAATGCAATTTTTTAAGTCTTTCATTTTTTTTATACCAAACAATATAGGGCTACTGTGAGTAAAATACCAACATACAATTAAATGCGTACAATTCTCATCAAGAAAGATTTCATTCTTTTAGTTCTTAATGGAAAAATATCTTGCAATTTATTTTTCTAGATGGTAGTGTTACATTTTTAGTTCATTGTATAATGTAAATTGCCCTGTTGACATTTAAAACTCATTTAATTGCTTGAGTCTCTGTTAATAACTTTTTAAATTGCAACAAAAGAAATGGTTCCGTTTTTAATCGCAATGCAAATTAATTGTGAAACTCGATACATTTTCAGTTTTATTTGTTCAAAAAGTAATGATTTGCTAGGAGTTAAACCGTCGAACTAATAAATTATTGTATATTTGTTCATACGAAAAAGAGAGGGAGAGAGTTATGGGATTGTCAGTCATTATTTAGAATTTGGAGACTAAACACATGAAACAATTTGAAACAGTTTATCCTTCAGTTCAGGCTAACTGATGCAGTTTGCTCTTCAGTTCAGGAAAACTGATGCAGTTTACTCTTCAATTCAGTCTAACGGACGCAGTTTACTCTTCAGTTCAGTCTAAGTGATGCAGTTAACTCTTCAGTTCAGAATAACTGATGCAGTTTACTCTTCAGTTCAGGCAAACTGATGCAGTTTACTCTTCAGTTCAGGCAAACTGATGCAGTTTGCTCTTCAGTTCAGGCTGACCGATGCAGTTTACTCTTCAGCTCAGGCTGACTGATGCAGTTTACTCTTCAATTCAGCCTAACGGAAGCGGTTTACTCTTCAGTTCAGTCTAACTGATGCAGTTAACTCTTCAGTTCAGGCTGACTGATGCAGCTTACTTTTCAGTTCATGCTGGCTGATGCTGTTTACTTTCAGTTCAGGCTGTCTGATGCAGTTTACTCTTCAGTTCAGGCTAACTGATGCAGTTTACATTTCAGTTCAGGCAAACTGATGCAGTTTACTCTTCAGTTCAGGCTAACTGATGCAATTTACTCTTCAGTTCAGGATAACTGATGCCGTTTACTCTTCAGTTCAGGCTGACTTATGCAGTTTTCTCTTCAGCTCAGGCTAACTGATGCAGTTTACTCTTCAGTTCAGGCTAACTGTTGCCGTTGACTCTTCAGTTCAGGCTAACTGATGCAGTTAACTCCTCAGTTCAGGCTAACTGATGCAGTTTATACTTTGTTTCAGTCTAACTGATGCAGTTTGCTCTTCAGTTCAGGCTAACTGATGCAGTTTATCCTGTAGTTCAGGCTAACTGATGCAGTTTGCTCTTCAGTTCTGGCTATTTGATGCAGTTTGCTCTTCAGTTCAGGCTAACTGATGCAGTTTACTCTTCAGTTCAGGCTAACTGATGCAGTTTTCTCTTCAGTTCAGGCTAACTGATGCAGTTTTCTCTTCAGTTCTGGCTAACTGATGCAGTTTGCCTCTTCAGTTCAGGCTAACTGATGCAGTTTTCTCTTCAGTTCAGGCTAACTGATGCCGTTTACTCTTCAGTTCAGGCTAACTGATGCAATTTTCTCTTCAGTTCAGGCTAACTGATGCAGTTTACTCTTCAGTTCGGGCTAACTGATGCAGTTTACTCTTCAGTTCAGGCTAACTGATGCAGTTTTCTCTTCAGTTCTGGCTAGCTGATGTAGTTTGCTCTTCAGTTCAGGCTAACTGATGCAGTTTGCTCTTCTGTTCAGGCTGACTGATGCAGTTTACTCTTCAGTTCAGGCTAACTGATGCAGTTTTCTCTTCAGTTCAGGCTAACTGATGCAGTTTTCTCTTCAGTTCTGGCTAACTGATGCAGTTTGCCTCTTTAGTTCAGGCTAACTGATGCAGTTTTCTCTTCAGTTCAGGCTAACTGATGCCGTTTACTCTTCAGTTCAGGCTAACTGATGCAATTTTCTCTTCAGTTCAGGCTAACTGATGCAGTTTACTCTTCAGTTCAGGCTAACTGATGCAGTTTACTCTTCAGTTCAGGCTAACTGATGCAGTTTTCTCTTCAGTTCTGGCTAGCTGATGTAGTTTGCTCTTCAGTTCAGGATAACTGATGCAGTTTGCTCTTCAGTTCAGGCTGACTGATGCAGTTTGCTCTTCAGTTCAGGCCTAGGTTGTATTAATGTCGTTACTCTATCAGTCCCCCAGGCAATAGAATAACTGATAGAATTAATAGGTACACTGTGCTTGGAATGCTTGGTGTATTAATGCTAGGTGCTGACTGTGCTAGGTCTATTATTGCTAGATGCTGACTGTGCTAGGTCTATTATTGCTAGGTGCTGACTGTGCTAGGTCTATTATTGCTAGGTGCTGACTGTGCTAGGTCTATTATTGCTAGGTGCTGACTGTGCTAGGTCTATTATTGCTAGATGCTGACTGTGCTAGGTCTATTATTGCTAGGTGCTGACTGTGCTAGGTCTATTATTGCTAGGTGCTGACTGTGCTAGGTCTATTATTGCTAGGTGCTGACTGTGCTAGGTCTATTATTGCTAGGTGCTGACTGTGCTAGGTCTATTATTGCTAGGTGCTGACTGTGCTAGGTCTATTATTGCTAGGTGATGACTGTGCTTGGTCTATTATTGCTAGGTGATGAAGGTATACATTTATCAGTCTAAAATCATAGCAATACATTTATAGTACCTAGAGCAGTGGTTCTTGACCTTTGTGGAGGTACCGAACCCCACAAGCTCCATATATGCATTCACTGAACCCTTGTAGTTGAAAAAATAAGATGTGTTTTTCTTGCCATGCATCATTTGCTCAATGATTAGAACGATCAAACCAAGAATTTCGCATATAAAAATAGAACATGATGAACCAAACTGCCGAACCCCTGAAACTAACTCACCGAACCCCTGAGGTTCGATCGAACACAGGTTAAGAACCACTGTGCTAGAGTGTTACTATATATGAAATCAAATATAACTTTTAAATAATATTTCAAAAGGTGGATTGATTTAAAATACAACATTTATTATATAAATTCTTGTAGATCAATCGATATAACAAAAAAAGCATTCAGTGCTGAAATGTACAATAACACAATAAATATTGCATTGTGTCAGTTTTAATGCATTTTGTGTAATTTGTACATAGATACAAAATAACGAGTGTGATTTAGGTCCAATTGCAGATGTTTTCTGTCTGCTGTTAGCATTAGAAATTAATGGTTTGATTCTAAGCCTCTATATCTGGTGAGGGAGTTCTCTGCAATAACTATAATAATCCTTATTGAAAACACAAACAATTCAACTTCTATTAATAAGCAACTAATAATTAAAATAAGTATAAATACATTCAATATAAAGTAAATTCAATATATACATGTTTTCAAGCCCATAAAGAATTGTGGGTATTAAAATATGAATTGAATTTTATTTGTAGTGATTTAGAATTTATTATTTATAATTTTGTGAATTATTGTAATTAGTCATTCTTTTCTTTCACTATTTTTGAGTTAATTATAGTCTATGATAATCAATCATTCATACCGTTAATTATTATTTAATTAATTTAAGATGTCGTTACCAATGCTTTTTATAAAATTTCTTGCTTCATTTCCATGCTTTTTAGCGTTCACTTAAATTATCAAATGCATTTGTAGTTCTAATTTTCTAATGCGCCTAGCGTATTATTAGCATAAATAGAGGGTACTGAATAGAGGGTACTGAATAGAGGGTACTGAATAGAGGGTACTGAATAGAGGGTACTGAATAGAGGGTACTGAATACAGGGTACTGAATAGAGGGTACTGAATAGAGGGTACTGAATAGAGGGTACTGAATAGAGGGTACTGAATAGAGGGTACTGAATAGAGGGAGCAAAACAAAGGATATTATGGAAAATTTATATTTTAAAATGAACTCATTTCAAAGCAATCAATTCAAAACTACTGAGTTGCTTTGTAAAAAAACTACAAAGCAAGCATCTCCAATGCTTCATTCAAAGTAACTCAATGTGAAGGAATCTGCAAAATATTACCTCCTCTATTCTCCCCTGAAATAATAACATCTTTTCTTTCTGGTGGAAATCACATTAGGAAATATTTGAAGGAGGCCATTGCCACATTGCACTCATTGAAATCAAAAGCATATAATTAAATATGTAACGTATTAAAAAGGCCTCTGCCTTCTGTATATACAGAAAGGAAACTTTTATGTATTAACTGTTAACAGAGAATTCAAAACTCTGTTCCTAGATTACATCATAGATTGAGACTGTTGAGGCATCGATCCGTATTTGCAGTCTTTCTTTGATGAGATGAGTTTCGCTAAATAATGTGTGTATGATAAAAGTAGTTACCATTTACTCTCCTACTTCAAAAGTTCTAGTTATAGTCATTAGTGGCTTTGAATAAAGTTATTTCTAATTTTCTATTATTTTGTGTATTTGTTTGTTTAGTAGTTGTTCCATTTTGTTCTCATATTCATATGAATCATCAAACCTGTATTTATCTAATTTATTGATTTAAGCAATCATTTCAATTCTGTACTTTAATTTTCATTAAATGTTCAGTACTTACATAACCGATTTTTTTTAATTGTTCATGAAGTCTGTTTTCTGATCTTGTGATTCATTTTAATAAAAATTTTCTTTTTCCTATGATGTTTCATTGAAGAAAAAGTTCCTATTTGACAGTTTGTCACATTTCTACGGTTTAATGATGCTTGTATATACTTAATGGAATTTTTTTATTGAAAGGAAAATCTTTAAACAATAAACAATCAAATTAATAAAGCGTAGAGTAGCTATTAATAAATAGACACCTAATTATTGATTTCTGATTTGCTAGTGTTTAATAATTTTTCACAAAAAGATATTGATATTTATATAAATTGTAGAATTTTCTATAAGTTTTATTTTATTTATTAACACTTAATTGAAGTTAATATTTCTTTATTCAGAATATATCCAGCCACTCTTTTTGTGCTCTTACTAAATGGCTCTCCTTTCATTATCATTAATTGTCATTTATTTGTAACACATTGTACCGTGGAATTTTGAAGCCATTGTGCTAGAGGTTCAAATTCTGTAGTGTTGAATAACAGGCAGTTGTGATGAGTATTCAGGCAGCTGTGATGAGTATTCGGGCAGCTGTGATGAGTATTCAGGCAGTTGTGATGAGTATTCAGGCAGTTGTGATGAGTATTCAGGCAGCTGTGATGAGTATTCGGGCAGCTGTGATGAGTATTCAGGCAGTTGTGATGAGTATTCAGGCAGTTGTGATGAGTATTCAGGCAGCTGTGATGAGTATTCAGGCAGCTGTGATGAGTATTCAGGCAGCTGTGATGAGTATTCAGGCAGTTGTGATGAGTATTCAGGCAGCTGTGATGAGTATTCAGTCAGTTGTGATGAGTATTCAGGCAGCTGTGATGAGTATTCAGGCAGTTGTGATGAGTATTCAGGCAGTTGTGATGAGTATTCAGGCAGCTGTGATGAGTATTCAGGCAGCTGTGATGAGTATTCAGGCAGCTGTGATGAGTATTCAGGCAGTTGTGATGAGTATTCAGGCAGCTGTGATGAGTATTCAGGCAGCTGTGATGAGTATTCAGGCAGTTGTGATGAGTATTCAGGCAGCTGTGATGAGTATTCAGGCAGCTGTGATGAGTATTCAGGCAGCTGTCTGCTATGTTCTCTTAGGAGGATACCTGATGAAGAAAATAGACATACTGTAAGATGGTAGATTTCGTACTTAATTGGATATGCAATTTTCACTTAAAATTTTTGTTATTCTATTGCTGACATATGAAATTAATATTTTATAGAAAATTATAATTGAATTTCTCAGCAATTAGAAAAGTATAAATTTAGTTAGTTACAAATATCCTGTGATGTTTAAGTAAAGAAACAAAACAAACAACTAAATAACTCAGTAAAGTATTACCAGCTGGAATTAATATAGCATTTAGAGTCAATTAGGAATTAGTTGCAGTTGATGTTTCTCAAATTGACTCAAAAGATCTCCCTGATATTGTCTAAGATATGTTACTGCAATTTGGATGTATTTGTATGTAAATGTAATAGCTAAGACACAAATCACACCGCCTATTTATATAGTTAGTATTTACCACCAGGATTTTGGTAGTTTATCCACACTCATTTCAGTCACGAAAATAGGAAATAATGAAGTATTCACCTAGACTAACCTCTAAATTATTGATATTGATCAATTCTAATGTACCAGCTTTTATAAGATGAATAATTTATTCTCCAATAAACTTTCTCTCTGCAATTCATATGCAGAAATAGAAACTAATTAGCATCTGCTTGCAAAGAAAATATCACCATTTATGCACAGTGGCTGATGAAGGCAAATGTTCCTATTTCCAAATGAAAAGAAGAACAGCAGGTTGCGTAAAGCATGTAAATTGCGACATGGTAACTAACTTCTATATTTCAACTCTCTCCTTAATTAAAGAAATTATTGTCAATATTAAATTAATTCAATGAACATATTCACTTACAATGGAAGTCATTTGTTGAGATAGTAAATCTCTGTGCCATTTACTTGCAATCACCATACATAGCTAAATATATGATAATGCATATTGGCTGTAATAGTAACATTTTGCCCCCAGGGACGAGTATATTGTCTCTGGTAGCGTTTAGATAGCATCTCTGGAGCCTATTTCTCCTATATTTATTGCAATATATTCCTCTGCATATTGCACAGCAGTCGACTGGTTGGAAATAGAGTTAAATGCCATTTCATTGTTATCTGACTCTACAGGAATTAGTAACTTATACTCATTTATAATTAACGCATTTATGAAGAATAGCTATCCCCTTCAAACAGTATTGTAGTATAATTATTTATTTCTATTGTATACTTGAAGAGGAATTATACATAAATTGTAAATATTCTGTGATTTACTGTGATTGTGACCATTTTAAAATGTTCATTGGTTTTCTATACGATTGCACTAATGTTTTTATTGTTACATCTCAAATCAATATATATTGAATCATATTTTAGCCGAAATTATTTGAACTGTAAAGATATTCTTTCAGTTTTTAGTTTTGCAATCACAACCAGTGAATAGTTTGAGTACTCTATTGCAATTCTTAACGCAGATATTTGATAAATGGTAAACAATGAAAAGAGAAAGAGCCATCCTCTGTGACAATATTTTATTGCCGATATTGCATTACAAAAAGAACTACAGTGAAACTGATGTACTAGAATGGGTATTTTTCAGAGTCACTTTATTTTATATAGAAATTAACAAATCACTGTAAGAAGCAACTGCGAAAATGTACAATAATTTGATTTCCAGTTAAAGATTTTTTTTCTATTTAATAATCAGTCAAACTCTACAAACAACAAACGCTGTAGTTTAACAAGCAGCTTATTATGTTATTTTGTTTTCAAACTAAAATACAATTTTCTGAATGGTGGCAAATTCGAACATTTACAAACCAATCAATTCAACCGTTTCCTAATAAGTTAAAACAATCAAACTTTTGCAAACCAATTCATTATGTCTTTGCTACATACATTCATTTTCCATGTAAATAATTACCTTGCTTCTGCATTTCAGTCTATCTATCATTAAAATGGTTGCCAGGCATCTGTTAAGATATTATATCTGTTAAGATAATATATCTGTTCCCTGTTATATCTGTTAAGATAACTCATCTATCTAACATAACAGTGTGAGATATTATATCTGTTCCCTGTTATATCTGTTAAGATAACTCATCTATCTAATATAACAGTGCGAGATATTATATCTGTTCCCTGTTATATCTGTTAAGATAACTCATCTATCCAACATAACAGTGCGAGATATTATATCTGTTCCCTGTTATATCTGTTAAGATAACTCATCTATCTAATATAACAGTGCGAGATATTATATCTGTTCCCTGTTATATCTGTTAAGATAACTCATCTATCTAATATAACAGTGCGAGATATTATATCTGTTCCCTGTTATATCTGTTAAGATAACTCATCTATCTAACATAACAGTGCGAGATATTATATCTGTTCCCTGTTATATCTGTTAAGATAACTCATCTATCTAACATAACAGTGCGAGATATTATATCTGTTCCCTGTTATATCTGTTAAGATAACTCATCTATCTAATATAACAGTGCGAGATATTATATCTGTTCCCTGTTATATCTGTTAAGATAACTCATCTATCTAATATAACAGTGCGAGATATTATATCTGTTCCCTGTTATATCTGTTAAGATAACTCATCTATCTAACATAACAGTGCGAGATATTATATCTGTTCCCTGTTATATCTGTTAAGATAACTCATCTATCTAATATAACAGTGCGAGATATTATATCTGTTCCCTGTTATATCTGTTAAGATAACTCATCTATCTAACATAACAGTGCGAGATATTATATCTGTTCCCTGTTATATCTGTTAAGATAACTCATCTATCTAACATAACAGTGCGAGATATTATATCTGTTCCCTGTTATATCTGTTAAGATAACTCATCTATCTAATATAACAGTGCGAGATATTATATCTGTTCCCTGTTATATCTGTTAAGATAACTCATCTATCTAATATAACAGTGCGAGATATTATATCTGTTCCCTGTTATATCTGTTAAGATAACTCATCTATCTAACATAACAGTGCGAGATATTATATCTGTTCCCTGTTATATCTGTTAAGATAACTCATCTATCTAACATAACAGTGCGAGATATTATATCTGTTAAGATATTATATCTGTTCCCTGTTATATCTGTTAAGATAACTCATCTATCTAACATAACAGTGCGAGATATTATATCTGTTCCCTGTTATATCTGTTAAGATAACTCATCTATCTAACATAACAGTGCGAGATATTATATTGGCTGTCATGAAACTAATTTGCGGAAGAAATTTCCATAATTGTTCTGTCAGATATCTGCCAGCATTAGAAAGATACAGCTGGTGAAATGCTGCTCAGATAAATGGATATTATTTGATGCAATTTAAATGCTATTATTTCATTTGATGGTAATATGAACATAGAATGGTGGGAAAAGTGATACAGTAATGAAGTCTAAAAGATTGATTTAAAAACACAACTCACTACTTCTCTGTGAAGGAGAAGTTACTTCAATTTTACATACTGATGGTGACACTAAAGTTTGGTCAATGTTCATATTTTACACTCGATTAATCAATCATAATTAATAACAATTCGATAGAAACATCTACTTATAATGTAAAGCAATTAACAATAGTAAATTAAATGAATTGAGAAGGATTTTCACAAGTTGTGACAATCCTGTAATTCACAGCCATCAATGGTAATTTTTATTATTGTTCACATTACTGAACTATAGGTTCTGATCTTCGTTATTCGATTAAATAACATTACGAATGATCAAAGTATCAAGTTACATTAATTATCTTCATTAGTTACAATGAAAGTATCCAGTTACATTAATTATCTTCATTAGTTACAATGAAAACTAATGAGTTGAATTTTTCCAAATATTTAGAGAAAAAGAAGATTTCAACAAATTTTCATCAGTTAATAACTACATATGTATTTCTAATTTTCAGTGTAGTATTTTCCCCCCAAGTATTTTCAGGAAGGTGAATGTACATTTTAGTTTCACAGAATATCCAGTATCATTTATTAATTCATATGAAATATTTTTCAATATCCTATTCCATTCAGTGCTGACAATTTGAATATTTCAAAACTAGACCGCATGATAATATACTACGTACGATTAAACATATTAAAATGTACAGACATAATAGCTTCTAAATTTTCAATTCCACGTTGTTTAATTTAATTAAAAAGACAATGTTTATAATAGGTTTTATAATTTGTTTTAAAAGACAAAAACACAAAGAACTAGATTATGTGCACTTGGTACAGCGCATACCTTCGCCTCCACATTGACCCACTCTCTCCCAAAATTTAATAAACTGGTAACTGGATAATAACCAATTGTACCATCAAATTTCATACAATTTGGTTGAATACTTTTTGAGTTATTGAGTTACAAATGGCATTGACCTTGATCTTTGACCTTTGACCCCATCACTCCCAAAATCTAACTAAATGGCTCCTGTATATTGACCAATCGTCCCACCAAGTTTCATGCAATATGGTTCAATACTTTTTGAGTTATAAATGACCATGCCCTTGACCTTTGATCGGGTCGCTCCCAAAATTCTACCAGCAGGTCGCTGGGCATGGACCAATCGTTTCACCAAATATTAGTGAACTATTGCACTAACGCCACATATAACTCTACAGACTGATGTATGTTTTCTCTTTTTGTTATTTTAGCCAAAGATTAAGAGTTTCTGTAGCAATGTCAATATACTTTGTCCAAGCGACTGCTGTCACATTTTCGTCAAAGAAATTTCCTACTTCTCTTGGTGAGTCCACAGCTCATTTTGGAAATTATTCGCCTACATTCTGGCGATAGAAAGAAAAACAAAACACTGCCTTTGATGGCGACTGTGGAAATTGAGGTGAATATCATGCCACAGTTCCACATATACACCTCATACCTCCACATACACCTCATACCTCCACATACACCTCATACCTCCACATACCTCATACCTCCACATACACCTCATACCTCCACAAACACCTCATACCTCCACATACACCTCATACCTCCACATACACCTCATACCTCCACATACACCTCATACCTCCACATACCTCATACCTCCACATACACCTCATACCTCCACAAACACCTCATACCTCCACAAACACCTCATACCTCCACATGCACCTCATACCTCCACATACACCTCATACCTCCACATACACCTCATACCTCCACATGCACCTCATACCTCCACATACACCTCATACCTCCACATACACCTCATACCTCCACATGCACCTCATACCTCCACATACACCTCATACCACCACATACACCTCATACCTCCACATACACCTCATACCTCCACATACACCTCATACCTCCACATACACCTCATACCTCCACATACACCTCATACCTCCACAAACACCTCATACCTCCACATGCACCTCATACCTCCACATACACCTCATACCTCCACATACACCTCATACCTCCACATACACCTCATACCTCCACATACACCTCATACCTCCACAAACACCTCATACCTCCACATGCACCTCATACCTCCACATACACCTCATACCTCCACATACACCTCATACCTCCACATACACCTCATACCTCCACATACACCTCATACCTCCACATACACCTCATACCTCCACATACACCTCATACCTCCACATACACCTCATACCTCCACATACACCTCATACCTCCACATACACCTCATACCTCCACATACACCTCATACCTCCACATACACCTCATACCTCCACATACACCTCATACCTCCACATACACCTCATACCTCCACATGCACCTCATACCTCCACATACCACATTATGTGGCTTCAATATTCACTTTTTTTTGCTTCAAATTCATTATCTTTCTCTCCCTTCTGGAGAAATTTGCCAATAGAAATTCTGGAGAAATTGCCACTTTACCTGAGTAATAAAATCCCCAGTGCCACTTTACCTGAGTAATAAAATCACCAGTGCCACTTTACCTGAGTAATAAAATCACCATTGCCACTTTACCTGAGTAATAAAATCACCATTGCCACTTTACCTGAGTAATAAAATCACCAGTGCCACTTTACCTGAGTAATAAAATCCCCAGTGCCACTTTACCTGAGTAATAAAATCACCATTGCCACTTTACCTGAGTAATAAAATCACCATTGCCACTTTACCTGAATAATAAAATCACCAGTGTCACTTTACCTGAGTAATAAAATCACCATTGCCACTTTACCTGAGTAATAAAATCACCATTGCCACTTTACCTGAATAATAAAATCACCAGTGCCACTTTACCTGAGTAATAAAATCACCATTGCCACTTTACCTGAGTAATAAAATCACCATTGCCACTTTACCTGAGTAATAAAATCACCATTGCCACTTTACTTGAATAATAAAATCACCAGTGCCACTTTACCTGAGTAATAAAATCACCAGTGCCACTTTACCTGAGTAATAAAATCCCCAGTGCCACTTTACCTGAGTAATAAAATCCCCAGTGCGACTTTACTGATAAATAATTTAATAAAATAATCATTAAAATGACTAATAGAATGACTAGGTAATAAAATGATTCTTTTACATAGGCTATTCCTGTTAGTTGAAACTATTTTAGAATATCCTAAGGTATTTATTTAATATGAAGTGATGACGCTAAGTTGGGCAATATAATTTTCTGAAATTAAAATAATGAACTGAAGGGATTGCATGGATCTATCCAAATTTTTTCCCCATTATTATTGCATAATATTAAATTTGCAATGATTTTCTCTCTAGAATTGAATTTCAACTTTTGTTAATTAGCATTGGTATTCACAGTTAAAAGTAAATGAAATATTTGAATCATTCTCCGTAGATTTTTAGCATAAATTTCCTTACGCCAAACTGTTATGGTGTGTTGTGTAAAATGTAAATAAATAGATTGCTATTAATACACGATAAATTTCACTATTTTTGCTAATTACACGATATTATTTTGTTCGTATCTCCTTCACTGAAGTGTACCTTTTAGTTTTGGAAGAAGGCGGTAGTAATTTATCTTGAGTGTAAGTTACGCCGCAAGTTATATCCTAATCGAATCTACGAAGAACTTTTACGATGAAATGTAGTGTGTCAAAAATGGTGAAATGTTTACGACTGTTACGCCTCCGGGACACAAAATTATTCCTACCGTTGGAGAAGATGTAAGTAACATGTAACATAATTTATATATTGGAGTTAATTTGGAAAAATACTCTGGCGATATTATTTTAGATAAAGAGAGCTTTGTTGTTTTAATTAATTAAATATAGGAGAATTAATTCGTCCAATATGCCATTATTTCATCTTGAATGAAAAACATATTAACAATAACACAAATGAACAAAATAATAGTTTCTATGTAATAATGATGTAAAGATATCAAAGACTGACAGATGTTTCCTTTTATTAGACCATGTTAGGGAAAGTTATCGCACACACATTTTTGATCATAAAACAAAAAAATATATAATTATTTTTATTTAAACGAAAATGTGGAATTTAGCCGCCGAGATCTTAGTTGATCATCTTTATAACTTTCCCCCCCCTAACTTAGTATATCAACAGAAGTATATTCAATCTTCAAAATGTGGATTGTTTTGCCGTGTAGAAAGCTGTAGATCAATCTTCAAAATGTTGATTGTTTTGCCGTGTAGAAAGCTGTAGATCAATCTTCAAAATGCGGATTGTTTTGCCGTGTAGAAAGCTGTAGATCAATCTTCAAAATGCGGATTGTCTTAGAAATGGCGAAGATCCATTTGGAAATATCGAAAGTCAAACTAGCGTAAAGTTTGTCTAAAGTTTCTCAACAAAGAACAGATGAGTGAGAAAAACACAGAGTTTTTACCTGGCGAATTCAATGATCCGGAAACTGGAATTGGAGGCGAGGATTGGTGAGGAAGATGAGGATTGGTGAGGAAGATAAGGATTGGTGAGGAAGATGAGGATTGGTGAGGAAGATGAGGATTGGTGAGGAAATTGAGGATTGGTGAAGAAGATGAGGATTGGTGAAGAAGATGAGTATTGGTGAGGAAGATGAGGATTGTCGAGGAAGATGAGGATTGGTGAGGAAGATGAGGATTGGTGAGGAAGATGAGGATTGGTGAGGAAGATGAGGATTGGTGAGGAAGATGAGTATTGGTGAGGAAGATGAGGATGACTTACTCAATAAAAAACCCTAGAATTTAAGTCCGTCATTTTTAGGTACCGATCACTAGTCTAGAATAGAAATGGTACTTACTAACAATTTCTTTTTTGTGGGTAAGAGTGCAACTGAGAAGCAGTACCTACTACGTACTTCATTGGCTGACGTCCTCATCAGCAAAGGTATTAATCTCATCCTATTTGATGAGATTAATACCTTTGAAAGAGCTGGATGAAATATAGGATATTAGTTTTTGAATTATCGGAATTCATAGTCTTAAATTATATTCAAAGTTAAATTCGATTAGATTAGTTTTCTACGATAAATTAGAAATGTTCTAATAAGTTTGATAGATGCGTATATATTATTTCATTTGAATTTGGAACAGGAACTCAACATTCATTTCCAATTCTTCACGTTAAAGTTCTTTTCAGTAACAAACTTGACACTTGTTTCTCAATGAAATAATAACAACTTACAATGGAGACTAGTTTTTGCGCTGTGAGTTGCCAATTGTGGTAAATTGAAGTGCCACTGGCGTGAATTCCCTGTGGAAGTTAATTGCAGTCCTGAAGTTGGTGGACATTTCATGAGGCGAACAATTTAGTCCCACCACTTGTTTAGAGTTTCGCTTGGAGAATAAAACTGAGTGAGGAATTAACTTGCCTGTCTTCTTTCAATTATGGACTTTAATGGATTAAATTTAATGAATATAGTGTAGAAATACCAAGGGCGAGTGTACTATTAAATAGAGATAATGGTTCTTAATGAGATACATAGTTTGTATGTTGCTTATTGTTAGTACAGTGAATATGTTGCTTATTGTTAGTACAGTGAATATGTTGCTTATTGTTAGTACAGTGAATATGTTGCTTATTGTTAGTACAGTGAATATGTTGCTTATTGTTAGTACAGTGAATATGTTGCTTATTGTTAGTACAGTGAATATGTTGTTTATTGTTAGTACAGTGAATACGTTGCTTATTATTAGTACAGTGAATACGTTGCTTATTGTTAGTACAGTGAATACGTTGCTTATTGTTAGTACAGTGAATATGTTGCTTATTGTTAGTACAATGAATACGTTGCTTATTGTTAGTACAGTGAATATGTTGCTTATTGTTAGTACAGTGAATATGTTGCTTATTGTTAGTACAGTGAATATGTTGTTTATTGTTAGTACAGTGAATATGTTGCTTATTGTTAGTACAGTGAATATGTTGTTTATTGTTAGTACAGTGAATACGTTGCTTATTGTTAGTACAGTGAATACGTTGCTTATTGTTAGTACAGTGAATACGTTGCTTATTGTTAGTATAGTGAATATGTTGCTTATTGTTAGTACAATGAATACGTTGCTTATTGTTAGTACAGTGAATATGTTGCTTATTGTTAGTACAGTGAATATGTTGCTTATTGTTAGTACAGTGAATATGTTGCTTATTGTTAGTACAGTGAATATGTTGCTTATTGTTAGTACAATGAATATGTTGCTTATTGTTAGTACAGTGAATATGTTGCTTATTGTTAGTACAGTGAATATGTTGCTTATTGTTAGTACAGTGAATATGTTGCTTATTGTTAGTACAGTGAATACGTTGCTTATTGTTAGTACAGTGAATATGTTGCTTATTGTTAGTACAGTGAATATGTTGCTTATTGTTAGTACAGTGAATATGTTGCTTATTGTTAGTACAGTGAATATGTTGCTTATTGTTAGTACAGTGAATATGTTGCTTATTGTTAGTACAGTGAATATGTTGCTTATTGTTAGTACAGTGAATATGTTGCTTATTGTTAGTACAGTGAATATGTTGCTTATTGTTAGTACAGTGAATATGTTGCTTATTGTTAGTACAGTGAATATGTTGCTTATTGTTAGTACAGTGAATATGTTGCTTATTGTTAGTACAGTGAATATGTTGCTTATTGTTAGTACAGTGAATATGTTGCTTATTGTTAGTACAGTGAATAGGTTGCTTATTGTTAGTACAGTGAATATGTTGCTTATTGTTAGTACAGTGAATATGTTGCTTATTGTTAGTACAGTGAATATGTTGCTTATTGTTAGTACAGTGAATATGTTGCTTATTGTTAGTACAGTGAATATGTTGCTTATTTTTAGTACAGTGAATATGTTGCTTATTGTTAGTACAGTGAATATGTTGCTTATTGTTAGTACAGTGAATATGTTGCTTATTGTTAGTACAGTGAATATGTTGCTTATTGTTAGTACAGTGAATATGTTACTTATTGTTAGTTCAGTGAATATGTTGCTTATTGTTAGTATAGTGAATATGTTGCTTATTGTTAGTACAGTGAATATGTTGCTTATTGTTAGTACAGTGAATATGTTGCTTATTTTTAGTACAGTGAATATGTTGCTTATTGTTAGTACAGTGAATATGTTGCTTATTGTTAGTACAGTGAATATGTTGCTTATTGTTAGTACAGTGAATATGTTACTTATTGTTAGTTCAGTGAATATGTTGCTTATTGTTAGTATAGTGAATATGTTGCTTATTGTTAGTACAGTGAATATGTTGCTTATTGTTAGTACAGTGAATATGTTGCTTATTGTTATTACAGTGAATATGTTGCTTATTGTTAGTACAGTGAATATGTTGCTTATTGTTAGTACAGTGAATACGTTGCTTATTGTTAGTACAGTGAATACGTTGCTTATTGTTAGTACAGGGAATACGTTGCTTATTGTTAGTACAATGAATATGTTGCTTATTGTTAGTACAGTGATTACGTTGCTTATTGTTAGTACAGTGAATATGTTGCTTATTGTTAGTACAGTGAATACGTTGCTTATTGTTAGTACAGTGAATAGGTTGCTTATTGTTAGTACAGTGAATATGTTGCTTATTGTTAGTACAGTGAATATGTTGCTTATTATTAGTACAGTGAATATGTTGCTTACTGTTAGTACAGTGAATACGTTGCTTATTGTTAGTACAGTGAATATGTTGCTTATTGTTAGTACAGTGAATATGTTGCTTATTGTTAGTACAGTGAATATGTTGCTTATTGTTAGTACAGTGAATATGTTGCTTATTGTTAGTACAGTGAATATGTTGCTTATTGTTAGTACAGTTAATATGTTGCTTATTGTTAGTACAGTGAATATGTTGCTTATTGTTAGTACAGTGAATATGTTGCTTATTGTTAGTACAGTGAATATGTTGCTTATTGTTAGTACAGTGAATATGTTGCTTATTGTTAGTACAGTGAATATGTTGCTTATTGTTAGTACAGTGAATATGTTGCTTATTGTTAGTACAGTGAATATGTTGCTTATTGTTAGTACAGTGAATATGTTGCTTATTGTTAGTACAGTGAATACGTTGCTTATTGTTAGTACAGTGAATACGTTGCTTATTGTTAGTACAGTGAATATGTTGCTTATTGTTAGTACAGTGAATACGTTGCTTATTGTTAGTGCAGTGAATATGTTGCTTATTGTTAGTACAGTGAATAGGTTGCTTATTGTTAGTACAGTGAATATGTTGCTTATTGTTAGTACAGTGAATAGGTTGCTTATTGTTAGTACAGTGAATATGTTGCTTATTGTTAGTACAGTGAATACGTTGCTTATTGTTAGTACAGTGAATATGTTGCTTATTGTTAGTACAGTGAATACGTTGCTTATTGTTAGTACAGTGAATAGGTTGCTTATTGTTAGTACAGTGAATATGTTGCTTATTGTTAGTACAGTGAATACGTTGCTTATTGTTAGTACAGTGAATATGTTGCTTATTGTTAGTACAGTGAATAGGTTGCTTATTGTTAGTACAGTGAATATGTTGCTTATTGTTAGTACAGTGAATACGTTGCTTATTGTTAGTACAGTGAATATGTTGCTTATTGTTAGTACAGTGAATACGTTGCTTATTGTTAGTACAGTGAATACGTTGCTTATTGTTAGTACAGTGAATATGTTGCTTATTGTTAGTACAGTGAATAGGTTGCTTATTGTTAGTACAGTGAATATGTTGCTTATTGTTAGTGCAGTGAATATGTTGCTTATTGTTAGTACAGTGAATACGTTGCTTATTGTTAGTACAGTGAATATGTTACTTATTGTTAGTTCAGTGAATATGTTGCTTATTGTTAGTATAGTGAATATGTTGCTTATTGTTAGTACAGTGAATATGTTGCTTATTGTTAGTACAGTGAATATGTTGCTTATTGTTATTACAGTGAATATGTTGCTTATTGTTAGTACAGTGAATATGTTGCTTATTGTTAGTACAGTGAATACGTTGCTTATTGTTAGTACAGTGAATACGTTGCTTATTGTTAGTACAGGGAATACGTTGCTTATTGTTAGTACAATGAATATGTTGCTTATTGTTAGTACAGTGATTACGTTGCTTATTGTTAGTACAGTGAATATGTTGCTTATTGTTAGTACAGTGAATACGTTGCTTATTGTTAGTACAGTGAATAGGTTGCTTATTGTTAGTACAGTGAATATGTTGCTTATTGTTAGTACAGTGAATATGTTGCTTATTGTTAGTACAGTGAATATGTTGCTTACTGTTAGTACAGTGAATACGTTGCTTATTGTTAGTACAGTGAATATGTTGCTTATTGTTAGTACAGTGAATATGTTGCTTATTGTTAGTACAGTGAATATGTTGCTTATTGTTAGTACAGTGAATATGTTGCTTATTGTTAGTACAGTGAATATGTTGCTTATTGTTAGTACAGTTAATATGTTGCTTATTGTTAGTACAGTGAATATGTTGCTTATTGTTAGTACAGTGAATATGTTGCTTATTGTTAGTACAGTGAATATGTTGCTTATTGTTAGTACAGTGAATATGTTGCTTATTGTTAGTACAGTGAATATGTTGCTTATTGTTAGTACAGTGAATATGTTGCTTATTGTTAGTACAGTGAATATGTTGCTTATTGTTAGTACAGTGAATATGTTGCTTATTGTTAGTACAGTGAATACGTTGCTTATTGTTAGTACAGTGAATACGTTGCTTATTGTTAGTACAGTGAATATGTTGCTTATTGTTAGTACAGTGAATACGTTGCTTATTGTTAGTGCAGTGAATATGTTGCTTATTGTTAGTACAGTGAATAGGTTGCTTATTGTTAGTACAGTGAATATGTTGCTTATTGTTAGTACAGTGAATAGGTTGCTTATTGTTAGTACAGTGAATATGTTGCTTATTGTTAGTACAGTGAATACGTTGCTTATTGTTAGTACAGTGAATACGTTGCTTATTGTTAGTACAGTGAATACGTTGCTTATTGTTAGTACAGTGAATATGTTGCTTATTGTTAGTACAGTGAATACGTTGCTTATTGTTAGTGCAGTGAATATGTTGCTTATTGTTAGTACAGTGAATATGTTGCTTATTGTTAGTACAGTGAATACGTTGCTTATTGTTAGTACAGTGAATACGTTGCTTATTGTTAGTACAGGGAATACGTTGCTTATTGTTAGTACAATGAATATGTTGCTTATTGTTAGTACAGTGATTACGTTGCTTATTGTTAGTACAGTGATTACGTTGCTTATTGTTAGTACAGTGAATATGTTGCTTATTGTTAGTACAGTGAATACGTTGCTTATTGTTAGTACAGTGAATAGGTTGCTTATTGTTAGTACAGTGAATATGTTGCTTATTGTTAGTACAGTGAATATGTTGCTTATTGTTAGTACAGTGAATATGTTGCTTACTGTTAGTACAGTGAATACGTTGCTTATTGTTAGTACAGTGAATATGTTGCTTATTGTTAGTACAGTGAATATGTTGCTTATTGTTAGTACAGTGAATATGTTGCTTATTGTTAGTACAGTGAATATGTTGCTTATTGTTAGTACAGTGAATATGTTGCTTATTGTTAGTACAGTTAATATGTTGCTTATTGTTAGTACAGTGAATATGTTGCTTATTGTTAGTACAGTGAATATGTTGCTTATTGTTAGTACAGTGAATATGTTGCTTATTGTTAGTACAGTGAATATGTTGCTTATTGTTAGTACAGTGAATATGTTGCTTATTGTTAGTACAGTGAATATGTTGCTTATTGTTAGTACAGTGAATATGTTGCTTATTGTTAGTACAGTGAATATGTTGCTTATTGTTAGTACAGTGAATACGTTGCTTATTGTTAGTACAGTGAATACGTTGCTTATTGTTAGTACAGTGAATATGTTGCTTATTGTTAGTACAGTGACTACGTTGCTTATTGTTAGTGCAGTGAATATGTTGCTTATTGTTAGTACAGTGAATAGGTTGCTTATTGTTAGTACAGTGAATATGTTGCTTATTGTTAGTACAGTGAATAGGTTGCTTATTGTTAGTACAGTGAATATGTTGCTTATTGTTAGTACAGTGAATACGTTGCTTATTGTTAGTACAGTGAATATGTTGCTTATTGTTAGTACAGTGAATAGGTTGCTTATTGTTAGTACAGTGAATAGGTTGCTTATTGTTAGTACAGTGAATATGTTGCTTATTGTTAGTACAGTGAATACGTTGCTTATTGTTAGTACAGTGAATATGTTGCTTATTGTTAGTACAGTGAATAGGTTGCTTATTGTTAGTACAGTGAATATGTTGCTTATTGTTAGTACAGTGAATACGTTGCTTATTGTTAGTACAGTGAATATGTTGCTTATTGTTAGTACAGTGAATACGTTGCTTATTGTTAGTACAGTGAATACGTTGCTTATTGTTAGTACAGTGAATATGTTGCTTATTGTTAGTACAGTGAATAGGTTGCTTATTGTTAGTACAGTGAATATGTTGCTTATTGTTAGTGCAGTGAATATGTTGCTTATTGTTAGTACAGTGAATACGTTGCTTATTGTTAGTACAGTGAATATGTTACTTATTGTTAGTTCAGTGAATATGTTGCTTATTGTTAGTATAGTGAATATGTTGCTTATTGTTAGTACAGTGAATATGTTGCTTATTGTTAGTACAGTGAATATGTTGCTTATTGTTATTACAGTGAATATGTTGCTTATTGTTAGTACAGTGAATATGTTGCTTATTGTTAGTACAGTGAATACGTTGCTTATTGTTAGTACAGTGAATACGTTGCTTATTGTTAGTACAGGGAATACGTTGCTTATTGTTAGTACAATGAATATGTTGCTTATTGTTAGTACAGTGATTACGTTGCTTATTGTTAGTACAGTGAATATGTTGCTTATTGTTAGTACAGTGAATACGTTGCTTATTGTTAGTACAGTGAATAGGTTGCTTATTGTTAGTACAGTGAATATGTTGCTTATTGTTAGTACAGTGAATATGTTGCTTATTGTTAGTACAGTGAATATGTTGCTTACTGTTAGTACAGTGAATACGTTGCTTATTGTTAGTACAGTGAATATGTTGCTTATTGTTAGTACAGTGAATATGTTGCTTATTGTTAGTACAGTGAATATGTTGCTTATTGTTAGTACAGTGAATATGTTGCTTATTGTTAGTACAGTGAATATGTTGCTTATTGTTAGTACAGTTAATATGTTGCTTATTGTTAGTACAGTGAATATGTTGCTTATTGTTAGTACAGTGAATATGTTGCTTATTGTTAGTACAGTGAATATGTTGCTTATTGTTAGTACAGTGAATATGTTGCTTATTGTTGGTACAGTGAATATGTTGCTTATTGTTAGTACAGTGAATATGTTGCTTATTGTTAGTACAGTGAATATGTTGCTTATTGTTAGTACAGTGAATATGTTGCTTATTGTTAGTACAGTGAATACGTTGCTTATTGTTAGTACAGTGAATACGTTGCTTATTGTTAGTACAGTGAATATGTTGCTTATTGTTAGTACAGTGAATACGTTGCTTATTGTTAGTGCAGTGAATATGTTGCTTATTGTTAGTACAGTGAATAGGTTGCTTATTGTTAGTACAGTGAATATGTTGCTTATTGTTAGTACAGTGAATAGGTTGCTTATTGTTAGTACAGTGAATATGTTGCTTATTGTTAGTACAGTGAATATGTTGCTTATTGTTAGTACAGTGAATATGTTGCTTATTGTTAGTACAGTTAATATGTTGCTTATTGTTAGTACAGTGAATATGTTGCTTATTGTTAGTACAGTGAATATGTTGCTTATTGTTAGTACAGTGAATATGTTGCTTATTGTTAGTACAGTGAATATGTTGCTTATTGTTGGTACAGTGAATATGTTGCTTATTGTTAGTACAGTGAATATGTTGCTTATTGTTAGTACAGTGAATATGTTGCTTATTGTTAGTACAGTGAATATGTTGCTTATTGTTAGTACAGTGAATACGTTGCTTATTGTTAGTACAGTGAATACGTTGCTTATTGTTAGTACAGTGAATATGTTGCTTATTGTTAGTACAGTGAATACGTTGCTTATTGTTAGTGCAGTGAATATGTTGCTTATTGTTAGTACAGTGAATAGGTTGCTTATTGTTAGTACAGTGAATATGTTGCTTATTGTTAGTACAGTGAATAGGTTGCTTATTGTTAGTACAGTGAATATGTTGCTTATTGTTAGTACAGTGAATACGTTGCTTATTGTTAGTACAGTGAATATGTTGCTTATTGTTAGTACAGTGAATAGGTTGCTTATTGTTAGTACAGTGAATAGGTTGCTTATTGTTAGTACAGTGAATATGTTGCTTATTGTTAGTACAGTGAATACGTTGCTTATTGTTAGTACAGTGAATACGTTGCTTATTGTTAGTACAGTGAATATGTTGCTTATTGTTAGTACAGTGAATAGGTTGCTTATTGTTAGTACAGTGAATATGTTGCTTATTGTTAGTGCAGTGAATATGTTGCTTATTGTTAGTACAGTGAATATGTATGTTGCTTCGTATGTTCTATCTGTAATTAAAGTTTTCTTTATTGATATCTATTCTTCATCAAATCTGTTGGTTTTAAAGTGAAGTGATGTTTTTTCAATAAGTTACATCCATAAATTGGACGGTGAATATCACCAGAATTGTTGCATGCTACTTCATCTCCATCGTGTTCTGCAGAATGGCTGCTATAGCTATCTTTTCCTGGAATATTCAAGATTAATTTGAAGTAACATTTCTCTTTGCTTTTAAACTGTAGTGCATTCGTCTGTGCTGTCACTCCGAAAACAGTCGGGGAACATGTTTGTACACTCGCTTCACCAGTTACATTCTTTCGATCTTCAGAACAACTGCTGGCTCCTTTAATTTGCTAGTCTTAGTGATGCCATTCGTCATCAGTCTTTAATTATACTTTTATAATTGGTATTGACACGAAAATGTCTACAATGTATTATTTTAATTGCATCTCATATCATATTTATGGCAAGTATGTGAATATTCATTTAATCATTTTGACAGTCTTTATCATGAGCCAGACTTCTCTGCTTTAACATTTAATAGCGATATGGCCACCATTTTCTTTCCCGTTGATTTCTTTGTTTTGCTAAGTTTTGTGATGACTGTCTCGTAGAGAGCTCTAGACACTCTGAGACAGCGACTGACATCATCACTTTAATAATAACGAATTATTTGGGCTACTTTTTATACTCGAAAGGATTTTCTTGTAGTGTTCCACTCTCGTTTATATTTTGGGAGAAGTGTTCTTTCCTCAAGAGTTCTAATAAAGTGAAATTTATCTCACTCTAAGATAAAATTTAATAAAGAAATTTTCTGTGCCGAGTTTACCAATAATTCGTTTGGGGATAAACCCCAGACATTTCCGTTGCTCTATTTGTGTAGTAAATGTGTATTAACTGTGTTTTGTAACTCTATTTGTCGTAATTTCTTTCCGTTCCTAATTAACTGCATGCATTCGGTGTCTAATGTTCTCTCTATTTAAAGTAATCTTTAGCAATATAATCTTTATTGTGTTAGTTTAAATATCATGATAAATTAATGAGTTCTCTTAGAGGGATTTCTCATTCCACTTTCCAATTCTCTGAATTGTTCAATTCATAAATAGGAGAGTTTTAATTAAATAATTAATTGAAGAGCATTCATCACATTCCTTCTTTGCATTATTGTTCCGTTCCATTTTGAGTTCCTTTGACATGATATTTAACTGAGATATGAGTCATCTCTTTTTTATCATCTCACTCCGATTGATTGCAATGAATGGAGTGAAGATTAAAACTAAGAATATTGTGAAAGGTATATTTTGATATTTGAAAGTAGTGAAAACTACTGCATCACCTTATGAGTATCATTGCTACAGGCACTGTATCACCTTATCATTACTACAGGCACTGTAAACCTCATGAGTATCATTGCTATAGACACTGTATCACCTTATGAGTATCTATACTACAGGCACTGTATCACCTTATGAGTATCATTGCTACAGACACTGTATCACCTTATGAGTATCATTACTACAGGCACTGCATCACCTTACGAGTATCATTGCTACAGGCACTGTATCACCTTATGAGTATTATTGCTACAGACACTGTATCACCTTATGAGTATCATTGCTATAGACACTGCATCACCTTATGAGTATCATTACTACAGGCACTGTATCACCTTATGAGTATCATTACTACAGGCACTGTATCACCTTATGAGTATCATTACTGCAGGCACTGCATCACCTTATGAGTATCATTACTGCAGGCACTGTATCACCTTATGAGTATCATTACTGCAGGCACTGCATCACCTTACGAGTATCATTGCTACAGGCACTGTATCACCTTATGAGTATCATTGCTACAGGCACTGCATCACCTTATGAGTATCATTGCTACAGGCACTGTATCACCTTATGAGTATCATTGCTACAGGCACTGCATCACCTTATGAGTATCATTGCTACAGGCACTGTATCACCTTATGAGTATCATTGCTACAGGCACTGTATCACCTTATGAGTATCATTGCTACAGGCACTGTATCACCTTATGAGTATCATTGCTACAGGCACTGTATCACCTTATGAGTATCATTGCTACAGGCACTGTATCACCTTATGAGTATTATTGCTATAGACGCTGCATTACCATCTATATCCTCATTTCAGTTTTTTAATTTGTGTAAATTTCTCTTATAGCGAATAAACTTATTTTTTATTACATTTTAGTAGGAATTATTTTGTTTTTATATATCACGGTACTTACACCTTTTGTTGTTCTAAATAAGACACAATTAGTGAATCTCTCCGCCTGTCACTGGGTAATTTCTTGTAATTTTCTCAGTGGACATCAGGCGAACAAATGAAAGTCTGTGTCTGTGTTTGTGTCTTACTTCTGATGTTCTTTTATTTACTAACAATAACTCTCTCTAAGCTACAAATAGTGATGGAGAGTTGCACTGAAATCAGAAAATTGTTATGGTGAATTAATTGCCTTTATTTTAATGTTGGTACTTAATAGTTACAATAGAGTTACTTGCAGTAGGTTTCAGTAAAGTAATATGGAGAATATTGTCATTCTAGACTCACAAAGATAGCATCTTTTTGTTAAATCCTAAACTACTTCGTGAATGGCAATTAGCATTTGTTTACAGAATGAAAAGAAGAAGAGTTAAGTAAACGAATATGCTAATTAATATGCTGAGAGTCTCTGTTAGTAGTACATGCTGAGTGTGTCTATGTGGAGTAATGCTGCATTAATGCTGAGTGTGTCTATGTGGAGTAATGCTGCATTAATGCTGAGTGTGTCTGTGTGGGGTAATACTGCATTAATGCTGAGTGTGTCTATGTGGAGCAATGCTGCATTAATGCTGAGTGTGTCTGTGTGGGGTAATACTGCATTAATGCTGAGTGTGTCTATGTGGAGCAATGCTGCATTAATGCTGAGTGTGTCTATGTGGAGTAATACTGCATTAATGCTGAGTGTGTCTATGTGGAGTAATGCTGCATTAATGCTGAGTGTGTCTATGTGGAGTAATACTGCATTAATGCTGAGTGTGTCTATGTGGAGTAATGCTGCATTAATGCTGAGTGTGTCTATGTGGAGTAATACTGCATTAATGCTGAGTGTGTCTATGTGGAGTAATGCTGCATTAATGCTGAGTGTGTCTATGTGGAGTAATGCTGCATTAATGCTGAGTGTGTCTATGTGGAGTAATGCTGCATTAATGCCAAAGAAATACACTATATCCCATTTGTATTAATAATTTAATATTACAGTAGTATTACTGCAATGAGTTGTACAATGTAATAATGTTCTTCAATTTAATATAACAGAGAAATTGTTGTAAAGTTTTATGTAAACAATAGAGTCTGAGGAAAGTTTGGGAGAATGCTTTTACAACACAAGAGGCATTGTTTTTGTTGCTATTTATTTATCCTACACATTAATCTATAGTCTCTAGAGTGTGTGGTAACTCCTCCTAACTCCTCTTTCTCCTCACTCCTCTTTCTCCTCACTCCTCCCTCCTCTTTCTCTGTCCTCTTTCTCTTCAGTCTTCCACTCCTCTTTCTCTTCACTCCTCCCCTCCTCTTTCTCCCATCTCCTCCATCCTCTTTCCCCTCTCCTCCTCTTTCTCCTCACTCCTCTCCTCCTCTTTGAATTTACCTCATAAATTAGCTTTTCTTTACTAAGTTGAATATTCATTAGATTTGGACTGGTGCTATTTAACCTGTGTGATTAATCACTGCTTTGATATATGTGCTATAGTTAGTTGCTAGGTAGGATAACTTTATTAATATCCATTACTACCATTCATATTGTATGTATGAATGTATATATAGTGCGTGCAATTAAAGATGTAAAGAGAGTTCAACCGTGGCTCTGACTGCAGCAGAAGCAACTGATTACTGATGTCACAGTTTGGAATATTGAATGCTAGAACTTAGGCTTGATAAACGTCTGGACAACAGTAATAGCTAGAGTATGTTCAACAGTAGTAGCTAGAGTATGCTCAACAGTAGTAGCTAGAGTATGTTCAAACAGTAATAGCTAGAGTATGTTCAACAGTAATAGCTAGAGTATTCTCAACAGTAATAGCTAGAGTATGTTCAACAGTAATAGCTAGAGTATGTTCAACAGTAATAGCTAGAGTATGTTCAACAGTAATAGCTAGAGTATGTTCAACAGTAATAGCTAGAGTATGTTCAACAGTAATAGCTAGAGTATGTTCAACAGTAATAGCTAGAGTATGTTCAACAGTAATAGCTAGAGTATGTTCAACAGTAATAGCTAGAGTATGTTCAACAGTAATAGCTAGAGTATGTTCAACAGTAATAGCTAGGGTATGTTCAGCAGTAATAGCTAGAGTATGTACCATATTGCATGAAATTTGGTAGTACAATTGGTTAATGTCCAGGAACCATCTAGTAGAATTTTGGGAGCGATCCGGTCAAAGGTCAAGGTCATTTATAACTCACTAGCTCAAAAAGTATTCAACCATAATGCATGATACTTGGTTTGACGGTTGGTCATTGTCCAGTTTATTAGATTTTAACAGCGAACATGTCAAAGGTTGAGGTCAAGGTCATTTATAAACAGTGGCGAATGTATGCGCTCTACTGAGTGGACGTAATCTAGTTTTCTGTGAGACTATTATCAAAATCCCTGTAAACACAAATACGATTCTACATTGTAACTATTCACATTCAACAAATTCACCCACAATTTAGTTATAGATAAAGACGTTCCGACTAAAATTTCTAATGTTACAATTAACTATATACAACTTTTTAAAATAATCAGTTCATCACTGAGCATGAAAAGCTGTAGCATAAAAATTTACATTGAGGTAAAGATCACTTCCTGATACAAAGGACTTCAGAACAGTTCCAAAGTATCGAAGTCTGGCACGCCATCACCAACACAAGGCATCAACACGGTGCTAGAAAATTCACTCAGTTTCCTGAGTGTATTTACGATCATCTTGAAGTTCCTAGCTCATAAAGCATCAGGATTTGGTGGTGTGATCCTACAGTAACATTCATGTCTCTTGTTACTCATCCTGAAGTAATAGTGGTCTTGTTCTCTTTGTATAAAAAGGATGGACAAACCATCACTCTACTACATTTTATAGAGCTATTCACATTAAATCAAATGACTTGCTTGTTTATTCATGGCTAATTGTGATAATTGACTTTTGAAGTTAATTAACATACAACATTTCCCATTCTCACCTATTTTAACTATCTCACACCTGTAGAATTCGAAGTGAATTTCTGTTTTTCAGTTAAGTAATCCAAAACTAATTGAAAGATTTATAAGTAATTCCATGGTTGGAAAATAGTTAAATAATTGAGTTTAGGAGGTAATTCTAGAATGCAAATATTATGGACTACCTTGATATTCTTATTACATTTTGCAGCACATAAAATGTTAGCACTTGCATAGTCATCATTGGTGTTATAACATGCATGTGATGTTTGCATGCTTTACATTTTTAGCATATTGCTCGTTTGTTGTTAACGACATGTGATTAAATTCTGATGAGTCATCGTGTGGTACAGGCATGAGTAAATAAACGAGTCTAGAATGATAATATGTGAATAACTGTACTTTGGGTAACGATATTAGATGTAGGTAATAGTATTAGATGAGTAACTGTACTAATTATTATACATATAAGTTCTATTTTTATAAAAAAATTAAATATAACTACAAGAATAGTATTCTCCACTTTAACATTTTTATTATTAGGCAGCTTACTTTAGCTATAACATTGTAATATATAAAACTAGATTATGTGCACTAGGTAGAGCGCATACCTTCGCCTCCGCTTTGACCCGTTCTCTCCCCCAAAGTTTAAGAAACTGCTAACTGGATAATAACCAATCGTCCCACTAAGTTTCATGCAATATGGTACAATGATTTCGAGTTATAAATGACCTTGACCTTTGACCGGATCTCTTCCAAAAGTCTACCAGATGGTTCCTGGACATTGACCAATTGTCCCATCAAATTTTAGACAATTTGGTCTAATACTTTTGGAGTTATTGAGTTACAAATGGCCTTGACCTTGATCTTTGACCTTTGACCGAGTCCCTCCCAAAATTCTAGCAGCAGGTCACTGGACATGGACCAATAGCTTCACCAAATTTCAAGCAATTTGGTTGAATACTTTTTCAGTTAAGCGAATAACAAGATTATAAATAAATAAAGTCCGATGAAAATATAACCTTCCCGCATTCTGCGAAGGTAATAATAATACGTTGATGGTTTAATTGATATATTGAAAAAAATGAAATAAAAACAGATATGAATTTTTACACAGTTTTCATTTAGACTTATTGATTTATCAGATGAATAAATTACTAGGTAGTCACTACAAGTTACTTACAACTACAACCTAACCATTGTACATGTAACAGTACTCGAATGACAGACTAGAGAGTGTGAAGGTGTTTCATTAGTTTTCTAGTTGACAGTGCCTACCTATTGATATACACTCAATGAAACACTGCAGGTATTATTACTGCATTGCATTGGCGTTAATTAGACTAAATGAAACACTGCAGGTATTTTTATTTCATTGCATTGGCGTTAATTATACTAAATGAAACATATGCAAAACAAAAGTTTCGTATTAGTGCACCATTAGAGAATTTACTCCATTATTTGTAAGCATTTGTGTGTATTTTAGAGATGAATTGAGAGTAATGTTAAAGAGGCTATATATCACATACCTTTTATGTAGTAGTTACATTAATTATTTGCATTGAAGAGAATTCATTGCATATGGCTAAAGAGAAGTTTATTACATTCTCAAAATTGCGGAAGGTTATATTTTTATCAGATTTATTTATAATTTTGCTATTCTCATAACTCAAGGATTATTCACCCAAAATGCTTGAAATTTGGTGGGTGACCCAGGAACCATTCAATTACATTTTGGGAGCGATCGGGTCAAAGGTCAAGGTCATTTATAACAAAATTACTCATAAAGTAATGAACCAAATTGCCTGAAATTTGGTGGGACGATTGTTCATTATTCATGAATCAATTAGTCAAAGGTCAAGGTCATTTATATCTCAAGGATGATTGTATGATCAAGGTCATTCATAAGTGTCGGCAAAGGTATTCGTTCTACGAGTGCCTGCTCTAGGTTTTCTATGCAATGGTTGCTTTGTTCTCCGATAGAGATATTAAATATGGATTTAAAGATGTACTTTTTATAGCTGAGGCAGAAAACTGACGGTGAAACTTTCGGCGAGATTTGGAGACATTATTGATCCTCTGGAGACTTTATGGAGACACTTTGAAAAAACTTTAAGAGTGGTGAGACCTTGAATGTTTGCTCTCTCTAAATAAATATATACTTTGTTATGATCTAATCTAAAACAATCTATAATTCAGCTTTGAAAATCTAACTCTAAAACTCAAAAATAGTTTGTGGAATAACCGTCGAATCTTCGTTAAAACAACCGAAGCAAAAATAATTACAGCAACTAATGATATTAAATGGCATCGAACAAATGGTACACTCTCATTCCATTGTAGTCTAATTTACATATGAGTGCAAATGTAATAGAATAAAGCCTTGTCCATAGAATAGATAACTTGTTTGAGAATCAGAAAGTGGCTGCTCTCAGATCTAAAGAAACTATTTGAATAAATTAGGGAGAATCTAATTAGATCCATGTTTAATTAATAGGATTTGTGTCCTAGATTGAATACAATCAATGGGGGAGTTTTTTATTTTTCGAGCGGATATATGACTCTAAAATGTAATGTAGCATTTATAACCGGAGAGAAAATTGAGGTGGGACCATAGGTCTCTTTTCAATCTTCTATGGCCCCACCATAACTTTCTGGTTAGCAAATGATTACACTAAGAATTATCATTTCAAACTATGTTCAAATGATTTTCTATCATCTGTTGGTTTTAATCTCTCACTTGGTGATTTAATTTAGTTTTTAGCACTGACGTCCCCTTCACTTTGGATCAAAAGAAATCAAAGGAAAACCACCAGTCTAGACTTTAAAGAGTCTCTATTTCTCCTCTAGAGTCTCTATTTCTCCTCTTGAGTCTTTCTGTCTCCTCTAGTGTCTCAATTTCTCCTCTAGAGTCTCTATTTCTCCTCTAGAGTCTCTATCTCTCCTCTAGATTCTCTATCTCTCCTCTAGAGTCTCTATTTCTCCTCTAGAGTCTCTATTTCTCCTATAGAGTCTATATTTCTCCTCTAGAGTCTCTATTTCTCCTCTAGAGTCTCTATTTCTCCTCTAGAGTCTCTATTTCTCCTATAGAGTCTCTATTTCTCCTCTAGAGTCTTTCTGTCTCCTCTAGTGTCTCAATTTCTCCTCTAGATTCTTTATCTCTCCTCTAGAGTCTCTATTTCTCCTCTAGAGTCTCTATTTCTCCTATAGAGTCTCTATTTCTCCTCTAGAGTCTTTCTGTCTCCTCTAGTGTCTCAATTTCTCCTCTAGAGTCTCTATTTCTCCTCTAGAGTCTCTATTTCTCCTATAGAGTCTCTATTTCTCCTCTAGAGTCTCTATTTCTCCTCTAGATTCTCTATTTCTCCTTTAGATTCTCTATTTCTCCTCTAGAGTCTCTATTTCTCCTCTGGAGTCTCTATCTCTCCTCTAGATTCTCTATCTCTCCTCTAGAGTCTCTATTTCTCCTCTAGAGTCTCTATTTCTCCTATAGAGTCTCTATTTCTCCTCTAGAGTCTTTCTGTCTCCTCTAGTGTCTCAATTTCTCCTCTAGAGTCTCTATTTCTCCTCTAGAGTCTCTATTTCTCCTATAGAGTCTCTATTTCTCCTCTAGAGTCTCTATTTCTCCTCTAGATTCTCTATTTCTCCTCTAGATTCTCTATTTCTCCTATAGAGTCTCTATTTCTCCTCTAGAATCTCTATTTCTCCTCTAGAGTCTCTATTTCTCCTCTAGAGTCTCTATCTCTCCTCTAGAGTCTCTATTTCTCCTCTAGAGTCTCTATTTCTCCTCTAGAGTCTCTATTTCTCCTATAAAGTCTCTATTTCTCTCTAGAGTCTCTATTTCTCCTCTAGATTCTCTATTTCTCCTCTAGATTCTCTATGTCTCCTATAGAGTCTCTATTTCTCCTCTAGAGTCTCTATTTCTCCTCTAGAGTCTCTATTTCTCCTCTAGAGTCTCTATCTCTCCTCTAGAGTCTCTATTTCTCCTCTAGAGTCTCTATTTCTCCTCTAGAGTCTCTATTTCTCCTATAGAGTCTCTATTTCTCCTCTAGATTCTCTATTTCTCCTCTAGATTCTCTATTTCTCCTCTAGAGTCTCTATTTCTCTTATAGAGTCTCTATTTCTCCTCTAGAGTCTCTATTTCTCCTCTAGAGTCTATATCTCTATTCTAGAGTCTCTATTTCTCCTCTAGAGTCTCTATTTCTCCTCTAGAGTCTTTCTGTCTCCTCTAGTGTCTCAATTTCTCCTCTAGAGTCTCTATTTCTCCTCTAGAGTCTCTATTTCTCCTATAGAGTCTCTATTTCTCCTCTAGAGTCTCTATTTCTCCTCTAGATTCTCTATTTCTCCTCTAGATTCTCTATTTCTCCTCTAGAGTCTCTATTTCTCCTCTAGAGTCTCTATCTCTCTTCTAGATTCTCTATCTCTCCTCTAGAGTCTCTATTTCTCCTCTAGAGTCTCTATTTCTCCTATAGAGTCTCTATTTCTCCTCTAGAGTCTTTCTGTCTCCTCTAGTGTCTCAATTTCTCCTCTAGAGTCTCTATTTCTCCTCTAGAGTCTCTATTTCTCCTATAGAGTCTCTATTTCTCCTCTAGAGTCTCTATTTCTCCTCTAGATTCTCTATTTCTCCTCTAGATTCTCTATTTCTCCTATAGAGTCTCTATTTCTCCTCTAGAGTCTCTATTTCTCCTCTAGAGTCTCTATCTCTCCTCTAGAGTCTCTATTTCTCCTCTAGAGTCTCTATTTCTCCTCTAGAGTCTCTATTTCTCCTATAGAGTCTCTATTTCTCCTCTAGAGTCTCTATTTCTCCTCTAGATTCTCTATTTCTCCTCTAGATTCTCTATTTCTCCTATAGAGTCTCTATTTCTCCTCTAGAGTCTCTATTTCTCCTCTAGAGTCTCTATTTCTCCTCTAGAGTCTCTATCTCTCCTCTAGAGTCTATTTCTCCTCTAGAGTCTCTATCTCTCCTCTAGAGTCTCTATTTCTCCTCTAGAGTCTCTATCTCTCCTCTAGAGTCTCTATCTCTCCTCTAGAGTCTCTATTTCTCCTCTAGAGTCTCTATTTCTCCTCTAGAGTCTCTATTTCTCCTCTAGACTCTGTAAGTTACCCTCTTGTTCATTCCTCCGCCTAAACTCTCTCTCTCTCTCTCTCTCTCTCTCTCTCTTCTAATCAATTTGAAAGTATGCTTCAGCAGGAAAATCTCCCGGAAAACTAATTTAAAGAGAAATCGTTAATTTTGCTTAGCTTCGATCCATCGAACAAGTAATTACAAACACAAAGTGGTGAATGGAAAACAGTTTGAGTTTAAAGAAAAACTTAGGCGTTATTTTCATAAGAGCTTTACGAATTTTATGAAGAGTCCGATTCGAAGTTAGTTAGTTCATGACAATTAGGTGGCGATTGTCTGTACTGTCTATTTCATAATTCTCTGTACCAGTAATACATTTTAATTATATTTGCCACAAGTTGTAGTAAATTGAATTCTTCATTCCTTTCATTTTCCACGCAATCTCTAAATCAGAGATATCAAGCAAGGTATCTCCACAGCTTCAGCTGAACATCAAAGATGTCTCCGGTTGCATTTGGCTTTGAATTTGTGACTTTCAATGGCAGCAGTCCGTTTCATTTACAGAGTATTTAATGGGGTTAAAAGCTAAAGAGAATGGTATTTCAGAATTATTTCATCAAATATATATCAGTGTATTTCTTTTGGTGTTTGCAGATTCTTTGAATTACCCCCCCCCCCCCTCTGCCAATAAAATGTAATGGTTTTGACTTGGTATTTGCGTAGGTAACGAGAAGGCAAACCAGAGGGACATCTTAGAGAGCTATTCCACTAATATCATTCCTAATATTCCATCTAATAAGTTTGAATATCTTTGATGATGTCAGTAGTAGACTTTGGGGTATTTTACTCCACTTTATGGTCGGTTGAACTTCATTCGAAAGAAATTGAACGATGGCGGCATCTTTGTTTTGAAGGTTCATTCAATTTAACTTGCAGCATGAAGAGTCCACAACTTCGCTCATTTGCCCCAACTTTTAGGCGGTCAGCGAAACTTTGCTTGAATTTGAATATTTTTCTTTATTTTAGTGCTAATTTGGATTTTATGAGCTATAAAACTTGTATTGAAATCTAATGAACTGTTGCTTCCCCCCTCTTTGAAAAAATGAATATTACATTAAGATGATAGTAAATAAAGAAATTCCATTTGAATGAGATTTATTTTATTTAAATATGGCTTTTCTTGTTATAAAAATTTATTATTTATTTAATATCAATAATATAACAATTCTTCTTGACAAAGCTTTCTTCGGAATAGATGTAATAATTCTGTACGGATCATTGACTTGAGTTGAAGTAGGCATATCCCGCTATTAGACAGTAGCTGCAGCACCGTAATGGCCTATTACGGAGCATATCGTTAGGGATTTTCTAACTATTGAGTCTTGAGAGGTCATTGAGTGAGGCACTGTAATAATGTTTGTCTGAGAACTAACCTATAGTGACTCTGCTATAGGAAGAGTTACTATAGTAATAGTACTATTGATGCTATAGCCAGTTGAAGACTGAGAAAGTACTCTGCTATAGGAGGAGCTACTATAGTAATAGTACTATTGATGCTATAGCAAATTGAAGACTGAGAAAGTACTCTGCTATAGGAGGAGCTACTATAGTAATAGTACTATTGGTGCTATAGCCAATTGAAGACTGAGAAAGTACTCTGCTATCGGAGGAGCTATTATAGTAATAGTACTATTGGTGCTATAGCGAGTTGAAGACTGAGAAAGTACCCCGCTATCTGAGGAGCTATTATAGTAATAGCACTATTTATTATGAACTATAATTTCAATATTGATAACTATATAATTTTCAATAAACCTGAAATGAAATTGTTTCTCAAGGGTGTCCAATCTCTATAATTATCTATTTCCTATTAGTATCTATTGAAACCATCTCTCCAGAGTACTAGTAAATACCACCTGAAGATAATACAATTTTTCTTTCTATTTCCATTATCCATAAGTTTGTTATTCAATCCATATGCCTAGCTATTTACTGTGATGATTGTACACTGTGAACTAGGCTTATGTTTGTGTCTTTATAGCTTGTACGTCTAAGACTAAGAACCTAGAGTGAGAATTGGCTTGGCTTTTGCGGTGTTTAGACCTTTCCATTATACCGTATACTCTCCCCCACTTTCCAACTACTGACTTATAAGTCATATTTATTATTTTATTCTGAAGAAACAAATTTGCATATAAACCCATTACATTTTAAAAGTCTAGTGCCTATATATTCTCAAACAACCAGAAGTGGTACACAACATCTGGTGGCAGCGGTGGGATAAGATTTAATTTTAAAGGGATATGGCTAGCTATAGCCATCTTACCAATGACACAGTGAGTACATGACTGAAGATATACAGAGTCAGTTATACAGTGGTTGATATCTTCCTTTTATTCCCTCTGATGTGAATATTCAGTGATTGTGCTATCGACAGAAAATGTTTCTATTTTTGTTTTCGACTTCATCTCTTATGACGTCAGAGACAACAGATTCTTTGTTCTCTCCGGTATGGCTCTTCAAAAGTATTTGTTCACTTGCATTTTGTGACGTTAGTAATAACGGTCTTTTGGTTTCCACGGCATCGTTTGTGTTAATTTTGTGATTTAATTTGCAATGTCATACACTAAAATGTGACCTTTGAATTCGGTTTAACTTTTATTTAAATTCAGTTATTGAATTTAATTTCACGTTTCTTCAAATTCAGTTTCTTGAATTTAATTTCACGTTTCTTCGAATTCAGTTTCTTGAATTTAATTTCACGTTTCTTCGAATTCAGTTTCTTGAATTTAATTTCACGTTTTTATGGCCAATTACCATGATTCCTTTGCTCCAATACTAATTCACCAGTCATGCCGCCATCTTCCCAATTTACGCCATTTTCTCCAGTCTGAGGTGTGTCCCCAAATCTAAAGTTTCCCCATCAACAAAGTTCGCCCATTTATGCGGTTTACCAATATATGTTAGAATATTAGATTTTTGCATATATAAGAAACAATTTCTGATAAATGAGTCCTATTTAATGTATTGTCGTACTTTGTACATTGATTTTATTTACATTATTGCATTTTATAATATCGTATGAAAGTTTATATCTAGGAAAATGATGATTCCAAACGGATTTAGCAAATAAAAAGGCTGTAATTAGATACTGTGTTACATTTCGGTTCAAAGTTTACTAAAATGTAAAGGCCGTTTGAGAACTTTGCATTTAATTGTTTATAAACTAAATAATCGTAATGGATACTCATTATGCGAGGTGATAATCCTGTGGTAATACCTGTGGTAATACCTGTGGTAATACCTGTGGTAATACCTGTGGTAATACCTGTGGTAATACCTGTGGTAATACCTGTGGTAATACCTGTGGTAATACCTGTGGTAATACCTGTGGTAATACCTGTGGTAATACCTGTGGTAATACCTGTGGTAATACCTGTGGTAATACTAATAACGGAGAGAAGTTGTGAACCCGTCGTATAGCATTAGGTAGGAGAACAACTCACGTTTTGAAAAAATAATTTACCACTCAAAGACACAATAATTTACCACAACCCGGTAATATAAATAATTTACCATTTGCCCAGTAATATAAGCATCTCATACGAAGGTAAAATTTGAAAATGTGGAAAATTAATGGAAAATATTACTTTTAACTTATGTCAAGTTTAGATGAAAAATAATATGAAATTTTCAGTTCAAACCGTAAGGGAAAAGTTTGACATAAAATCGAATAATTAAAATCACATAATTTATTAAATTATTAGTTGTCAGCTATCACATTGCCTGCATATTTGAATCAGTTAAATTTATTAATGCATTGTAATGAATAGAATGAAATTGTATTGAATTAAAAAGATTTTTTATTACGAAACTTTGAAGTTTTCAATTTGCTCTGTATGGACGTATGGACGGTCTTATCACAACCCAAAAAGGTTTGTTACTTTCATCTAAAATTTTACAGATATAGTAAAAGGTTTTGTGATACTGTCTCTGTACCATAAGTTTATATCAATACAGTGCTGCAAGATTAATGTTTTTGTGTGTTTTTTTAACCTATAGTGATAAACTATTAATACAATAGATAGCTGAAGAGTGAGAATCTTTCCCTAATACATTCCCTATTTAGAGTGTTGCCACTAGAGGTTATTTACTAACTACTCGTACAATTTTTTACAGGGTAGAAATAGATTTTCTGTACATGTGTTTGTGATTATATTATATTTGCTTTGTCTTTTGTTCATTTATCACTAAATCAAATGACTAATCCAAATAATAATGCTACGTAAGTAAATCCCAACCCGTCAGTTAACATTTCTTTTACTTTTTCAGGTACGTAAATGTTAGCGATGAGAAACGCTACTCCCGTGAGTAAAATACACTAATGTCATTGCGTGAGTATTGTTACATAAGAAACTAGAACAGTAATCGTAGACAGTATATCTTCGCCGTCTTTTTTAAATGACCTTGACCATCCAATATGCCTTGCGTTTTAAATGACCTTGTCCTTTGGCCCGATCGCTCCCAAATTATAATCAAATCGTCCCACCAAATTTTAGGCAATTTGATTAAAAACTTTTTGAGTTATTGAGACCCACCCAATCGCTTCTATAGTCAAGTCATAATGTTTTTGGGTCACCCACCAAATTTCAAGCAATTGAGTTGAATACATTTCGAGTTAGGCGAATACAAGATTATAAATAAATCCTATCAAAACATAATCTTCCGCAATTCTGCTTAAGGTAAGTTCTTCTCCTTCATACACATGTGATTTGACTCCACATTTGTACACCTTTGTTTGTAACTTAAGGGGAGATTTTCAAAAATATCGCTCAAAATATCCTTTTTCGTTTTTTTGTCTGATAATATTCTATAGACATAACTCTACAAGATTGTGAAAAGAGAATTGCAAAATTCTCACTAGAAGTCGTACAGAGGTACGTACAAACGTTCTACACAGATACGTTCAGAGCGTTTCCAGCTTAATAAGTTTCCAACCTAATGACTAATGGTTATTCAATGGAATGGAGGGAAGGGGGGTTCCCTCCATTCCAATGACTAATGGTTATTGTGAAGGGGTTCAAATGCACCCCTTCACAATGAAGTTGTGTAACCAATAATGTCACAGTGGGTATGCTGTTATCAGCAGGCAAAACTTTCTTTCAAACTTTAGAACACTGAAACTTTAAAGCCATTTTTCTCCCATTTCATATTTTGCAGATTTTGCAAATTGAAATCGCTACTTCTTCTAGAGTTTTCAACCGATTTTTGTTATTCAACGTGCAAAATTAAGGTAAATTCCCAGGCTACAATTTTTCGTTTTATGAATTTCGAAATTTGTTCAAAAAATCAAAATAAATGAAAAAAATCATAAAAAAAAATTCAATTTTTACTTTTTTGGTATTTTCTAAAAACTGGTTATGATTTCCAAATAACTTCGACCGAAAAAATGTTTTCATACCTTTTAGCTATGTTATGAAGCATAAAAGAGAAATATTGGTCAAAAATTGTGAGAGAAGATAGATTTTGAAAATGTTACAAAAAACCTCAAAAATATCTCAGAAATATCAAAATATCAAATTTTTTGGAAAATCATTCCATTCCAAACAAAAATGTCTTAGAATTGGTTTTTACATATACATTCCAAGTTTCAGAAACATCAAACGGTAAACAACGAATAAACCTCATTTTCGAAAAGCTCCCCTTATACACAGTCGTTTGTATGTAATTCTTTCCATTGGTTGTTAATATTGTTTATTTATAAAAAAAATTATTGATATCTCCATTTCCTACCAAATAGTTGTATTAATTATGAAATAGGAAGCGGGAATACAAAATTCATTGTTTATTATTCAATTCAAACAATAACCCATTTTCGATACAACCTCCATTAGAGAAAATGTTGAAGATTAAGAGGGTATCGCACCCAATCTTCTATGTCCCCACCATACCTTTCTCTCTCAATCTTCTATGTCCCCACCATACCTTTCTCTCTCAATCTTCTATGTCCCCACCATACCTTTCTCTCTCAATCTTCTATGTCCCCACCATACCTTTCTCTCTCAATCTTCTATGTCCCCACCATAACTTTCTCTCTCAATCTTCTATGTCCCCACCATAACTTTCTCTTTCAATCTTCTATGTCCCCCACCATAACTTTCTCTCTCAATCTTCAATGTCCCCACCATAACTTTCTCTCCCAATCTTCTATGTCCCCACCATAACTTTCTATCTCAATCTTCTATGTCCCCACCATAACTTTCTCTCTCAATCTTCTATGTCCCCACCATAACTTTCTCTCTCAATCTTCTATGTCCCCACCATAACTTTCTCTCCCAATCTTCTATGTCTCCACTATAACTTTCTCTCTCAATCTTCTATGTCCCCACCATAACTTTCTCTCTCAATCTTCTATGTCCCCACCATACCTTTCTCTCTCAATCTTCTATGTCCCCACCATAACTTTCTCTCTCAATCTTCTATGTCCCCACCATACCTTTCTCTCTCAATCTTCTATGTCCCCCCATACCTTTCTCTCTCAATCTTCTATGTCCCCACCATAACTTTCTCTCTCAATCTTCTATGTCCCCACCATACCTTTCTCTCTCAATCTTCTATGTCCCCACCATAACTTTCTCTCTCAATCTTCTATGTCCCCACCATAACTTTCTCTCTCAATCTTCTATGTCCCCACCATAACTTTCTCTCCCAATCTTCTATGTCCCCACCATAACTTTCTCTCCCAATCTTTTATGTCCCCACCATAACTTTCTCTCTCAATCTTCTATGTCCCCACCATAACTTTCTCTCCCAATCTTCTATGTCCCCACCATAACTTTCTCTCCTTTTCATCTCCGTTACTTTAACGGGACAATATTAAACTAATTTGACGTCATTGTAAATTTATGACGTCATTTGTTCCCGTTCGCCACTGTCGCTAATTTGGAAGTTGACTGCATGGCATTACAATTGGAGTTATATTTATTTTCTGCAATATAATAAATGAATATGCCATGTCATTAAAGTGCTTATTATTTCATTGCAAGCAATCATCTTGCTATTTACTATAGCAATAGCGTTATACATAGAATATTCTATTAGTATATACTTTATTCATCTAAAAGTGTAGATAAATTTTTGTTATTGTTTGAAATGAAAATATTACTTCTCATTAAATAATAATGAAATAAAAATAATTTAATGTATAAAAATGCTACTTGCCTAACATCTCGATAGTATTTTATAGTTCATTACTATTCTGTAGTGTTTTATCACGGAAAAAAATTTCTGATGATTTGAACACGAAATAATCACACTTTGATAATAACAATATTGTGATATTTTTTATATATATTATATATAAAAGTTTTTACCATTTAAAAATTATAACATTAGCTAAATAACTTTTAATAGAGTTTAGTGTTGCGGAATATTATTATTTAACAAAGCAAATTTCAAGCAAATGTGAACATCACCTAATTTATTGACATTTCAGTAATTATTACTAATTGTGATTAGTTAATTATTCTGAATGCACTATTAGCATTTTTGACTAATTTTATTTATTTTCTTGTTTAATTTTAATCAGTAGAGTTGAAAGCGTATTAACAGTTTAATGCAATAAACAGTCTGATATTATCATATATTCTTAGTGTTGCTGTGAATGAAACAAATTGTAATATTGCTCGAGTAAACACTTTGTATGATTTACAGAGCATTAGAATAATAATAAATATTATAGTATTCACAAATAGGAAATTCTTTCATACATTTTGTTATGAATTTGTTATTACAAATTACGCAGCAAATACATCACTACTCGTTTGCTCTGTAAATGTTGACTGTTCAAATATATGGAATAAATATAACTTCCTTTTCAATTAAGAGAATTAAAAATAGTATGAAACAATTTACGGTGTAAAAACATCAGAATATCACCTTATTATATATCCATAAATAATATATTTTAGTTAAATAAATATATTTTTTTAATAAATAAATAATAAGGCTAGCTTCTCATCTGCGCTGATTAACTCTAAAGAAATTTAATATTACAACTGGTTTACTGTTGTCGATTTTAAGGTACAGATTTGATCCTGATTTCACTTTCCATTTTATCATCAAATGAATGACTGGTATATTCCACTCCGGTATATTCCACTCCGGTATATTCCACTCCGGTATATTCCACTCCAGTATATTCCACCCCGTTATATTCCACTCCGGTATATTCCACCCCGTTATATTCCACTCCGGTATATTCCACCCCGTTATATTCCACTCCAGTATATTCCACCCCGTTATATTCCACTCCGGTATATTCCACCCCGTTATATTCCACTCCGGTATATTCCACCCCGTTATATTCCACTCCGGTATATTCCACCCCGTTATATTCCACTCCGGTATATTCCACCCCGTTATATTCCACTCCGGTATATTCCACTCCGTTATATTCCACTCCGGTATATTCCACCCCGTTATATTCCACTCCGGTATATTCCACCCCGTTATATTCCACTCCGGTATATTCCACCCCGTTATATTCCACTCCGGTATATTCCACTCCGTTATATTCCACTCCGGTATATTCCACCCCGTTATATTCCACTCCATTATATTTCACTCCGGTATATTCCACCCCGTTATATTCCGCTCTGGTATTTTCCACCCCTTTATATTCCACTCCGGTATATTCCACTCTGGTATATTCAACTTCGGTATATTCAACTCCGGTATATTTAATTCCGGTATATTCAACTCCGGTATATTTAACGATAGGAATATACCCTAGGTATATTCCAACCAAGTAAGTTCCACCCTACTTTACGGGTTAGGTTTGGTTAGTTATTTATATTAATCATTTATTAATATTTTATATCATACTAGGAAACGCGCGTTTTCATTGTAACAAATTAACAAATTAAACCTTTTTTTGGCCGATCACAAGCTGTTTATTTTTCACTACACATGAGATAGAACAGTAAAAAGAAAGGTTGTGTGAACGCTCTTTATCAGTTGAGGTATTTAGTTTTTCAATCACAAGTTGATTGTCTCCCCTATCGCCAGCACAACAGCGATATTAACTGTAAGATGATGTCATACACTATGTCACGTTAATTTTATTTTATTTTGAATTTGGTAGTTAGACTTTTGAACACGGGAGTTTTTATCCTAGAATCCAAAACTGTACCTTTAAGCAAAGAGCGAAAACATTGAATGGGTTGTCTCTGCCAGCACAACCTCTCCACACCTCTATCAACCATTGTTGTAAGAGCATATACTGCAGTAGCATGTTAAAAAAGAATTATTATTAACTTGCTCAACATCTCAACTTTGAAATAAACTGCCAAATTATAAATATTTGATTTTTTGTCTATTGGGATAAAATTTCAATTGACTTGAGTTATCATTAAATATTGACCAAATGTCTCAGGATATTGTCTGAGTTATTTCTTCACGGCTACACACTATTAAACAAATGGCCATCTAAAAATATAAACTTTTCCTTTTAATTGCCACCCATAATGAGTATTGTCATTTACTGGGGTGGAATATACTGAGGTGGAACTTACCGGGGTGGAATATACCGATGTGAAGCTTACCGGGGTGACATATACCGGGGGTGGGGGGGGGGGGGTATACCTAGAACCAATCAAATAATATTCCTTCCATTCTACAGAGAATAGAAAGATTGGAAGTACCTTATTTGATTACTACTCTTACATTCTTGATGGACCTATTTCTCATATCTGTGGTGAATGGAAGAGAAGGCGTCCCTTGGGCCCTGAACTGTTGTAATTTGGATTATGTATTGTCTTTTTTTCAATTTTACCCTGTTCACCATTTTTTAACTCTGTGTAGGTACTTGCAGTTGTGATCAGTTTATTCACTTGCGCAAAATGAAATCCAACTATGAAACCCTCTAAAAAAAGTTAATGAACATGGAACATGACGGCCGAAAAGATACTGCATTTAAAAAATTGGACAATATTAGGTATTTCCCGCTGTAAAGAATCAAAGTTTTCAATTCGACTCATCAAATGCAGAATGGTAATATCATTGTTACTAGATGGAAAAAGAAGATGACTACATTTAAGGGGTAGCAAACTCACTGCAGTATCAGATAATCCTCTGTAATTATAAAAACAAATTACCATGTGACATAATTATTGCACCTCCTATGCGATGTACACATATGAAACAAGATTTTTAAACGAAATTAACATTTTTCATTGAATTGTCTTTTTATTGAAGCCAAAAATTGAAACAATAATTTATTGAAGAATACAAGAAACAACAATTCTTCAAAAAACAGACCAAGTAAAGTTAACGGACCAGAAATTAAGCTAGTAAAGATAACGGACCAGAATATATTTTTTAGTTTTAAAAAATATTTGCTTAAAATACAACCTTATAAATGATAATATTAATGATTATACATTAATTTTGCATATTTTATTAATTGACAGAATTGATAAAAAAACGTGATGCATTTTGAAAAATGGAAAAAACTTCTGCTTGAATCCTTTAATGTGGTATCTATGATTCCAAAATTATGTTCTTATTCCAATTATTGGTCAAATATTAATAATTTAACCAAGTAAAGATAACGGACCAGAATTGAAGCTAGTAAAGATAACAGACCAGAATTCAACCAAGTAAAGATAACGGACCGGAATTGAAGCTAGTAAAGATAACAGACCAGAATTCAACCAAGTAAAGATAATGGACCGGAATTGAAGCTAGTAAAGATAACAGACCAGAATTCAACCAAGTAAAGATAATGGACCGGAATTGAAGCTAGTAAAGATAACAGACCAGAATTCAACCAAGTAAAGATAATGGACCGGAATTGAAGCTAGTAAAGATAACTGACCCTGGTCCGTCATCTTTGCTTGCTCCAAATGCTGCAACTTAGTTATTGCTAAAAATACTATTTTGTTGATTGTTTTAGAAATGTAGTTTAATGATATCAACAATGAAGTAGAATGGAATGAATGGCAGAAGTTGTGAGTGAAAGAAATGCTTTCAAAGACCTTCTCTCCTTTGTTTCATGGCAGAGGTTTTCTCTCTTCTGAAGGCCTGCCTTTGAAAGCAGCGAACACTGCCACTGTAGACACACTAAAACATAACTCTTAGGTAACATAACTCTTAGGTAACATAACTCTTAGCTAACATAACTCTTAGCTAACATAACTCTTAGCTAACATAACTCTTAGCTAACATAACTCTTAGATAACATAACTCTTAGCTAACATAACTCTTAGCTAACATAACTCTAAGGTAACATAACTCTCAGGTAAAATAACTCTTAAATAATATAGATGTTGTTCCTTTAATTGATATCAACATCAGTTACTTTTGTTAACCAATCATTGCTGTAGGATTTATTTTCATCAGTAGTTAATAACATCGATCATTGCACTAATTTCAAGGTTAATTATATAAAATAATAGTAATAAAAGAATGTAGTGACTGGTTAATATCGCTGTTGTGAAAATGGAAGTGTTAGTGGAACTAAAATTTTTTCATGAAGTCGTGCACGTAATGCGATTAAATAATAATACGAATATAGTACATGTTCAAGATATATTAATTAAGCTCCTTAAAAGGATTTTCCCTGAATTTGTTACTAGATCGTGTGGAAATACACCAAGGACTATTAATAAAAAAGATGATCTTGCTTACCAATCTATAAGAAGATTTACTTCATTTGTACTAATAGAAATGTCAAATATATTTGCACTAAGATGCTCCAAACTTAAAATGGGCCTAATTTTAGCTTCACTTTTTTACTTCTGATGTTTAAATGAACTTTAATTTTAAGTAAATATGATTCTAGAATAATTTCGAGTGTAGGTGTTGGATAAATGCACTTCAAGAGTATACGAATCATTTGATAATTTTTTTCCAATAGTGAAACTTTAGGTGAGCAATCTATTCCTTTTAATAACGTGGATTTTCTATAAATTCTATAAATCGAAAATCACATTGAAGCTAATGTCATAATATTCCTAAGCTGAGAGAAGATCTCAGAACAAAATCATTGAAAATGCTGAAATATCATGAGCGTACCTACCATCATGAGGGAATGAGAGCTGAAGAAGTCATCACATTCTGAATGAGATAATTGAAGGCACGCTTCTTAGTTTAAAGTTCACAGATGGGAAAAAATTTAACATTCAGTAAGTTGTGAACCGTCAGAATGATAGAGTTTGGAGTTCATAAAGTTCAGCAATTTGCTGGATGGTGACGTGTCGTTAAACTGCAGATTCTGTAATGGTTTGGGCAACTGTGATGGCCACTGGGAAGATCTCCCATCGTATTTTCATTGTGGGATGAAATTGATTTCATGTTATGATCACTTCTTGGGTTTGAGAATTGACACTAGACTTTCAAATTTTATTGGGAATATATCTGAAATTATCTCTTCAGAACCAATTGTTTATTCTTTATTTCCATAATTCAGTAACTGATCTAATTAATGTCTATCAATTACACAGGAAATGAAAGCGGATAATGACCGGTTCAATTTTATTATAGGCACAAATATAAAAATACACAGTTTGGCAAATATGGACTTATTGCGAATAATCGAAAAGAGGGTAAAATGTAGAGCGTGGTTGTTAACCCCACAAAGTCTAGAGCCAATCTAACAGAGGACCAAAATCTAAGACGGGAAAGAATCAGTGTTAGGTTTATTTTCGAATAGACTACAAACAGCTCATTATATACCTAGGCCTTATATTCAATAACAATCCTACGGATACAATAAGAATGTCTTACGGTGGTATTTTAACGGACTTTTAGGGTAAGGGTTAAAAGAGAGGATGTAAGCAATTAACATCATTCGATACTTTTGAAAAATTTACAATGTTATTTCAGGAGTTATTTTAATGGGAATATATAGGTATAGCTATTCTGATTGAAATTATAGTTCATAACATTCATAACGGTACATCTCTCTCATTCTGGAATCGACGTTGCTACCATGTGCTAAAGAACACATTCTGAATTCATCATGGAGTCTCCAACAGGACTCAGCTCCTTCACATGGCTCCAAATTGACTCAAACCTGAATTCAAAGGAACATTCCATCCTTCATAGGCAAAGATGTCTGATCAGCAAGGAGACCCGTTGTACTTTTCTTAGTTTCTATCTGATAAGTTTTTGAGACACGGTCTCAGCTCTTCCTCACACCTCTCTAGAGTTCCTGAAAACAAAATTGGAGGTGGAATTGGAAGCAGTTTCACGAGATCAAATACGTGCCGCTTGCCATTCCTCTGTTCCTAGACTGAAAACTGTAGTCCATAATAAGGATGGTTGTATCGAATAAATGAAGCACTATAGTGTTTGCTTATTATTCATTTTGAATTAAAATCTTTGAAATCAAAATTGGACTTTTGAATTTTAATAAATAGTTCCCTTAATTCCGAAACATTTTGCAATAAACTACCTCATACTGCAAATTTACCGTATCGAAATATTGACAATAAACAGAATTATTAATTCCTATAAAATTTTCTGTAATTACTCATGTTTTATTTTAATTATACCATACAATACAATTATGTAGATATTCATATGAATACTTACACAATATTTGTTGTGTTGATATTTACTCTTCGAACTCGGGATTCAATAGTCTATTGTCTTATATTCATTGATTGGTTTTATATTTCACGATTAAATATAAAATCATTGTGTATTAACATTGTATATTAACATCCATCGCATCGGTTTTCTATATTAACAACTACATATACATACAAATAATAAATAGACTTGCCGTCGATATATGTCTGGAATTATGATATTTTACGATAATAATAGAGAAGAAGGTCTGCTTCTTCTGACAGGGGTAGTGTGATTACCCACCGCATCGATTAGGAGTGCGGGAGCACTCACCCATTTGAAGTTTGAGAATAAGTAAGGGGGCCTTAAAAATAAAGAGAAAATTAAATCGGGCCATGGAATAATTATATTGGTTTCTTTTAATCTTTTATGACTGTCTTTCTTGGTATGTATAATAGTATATTTATTGTTTTAAATATCAATTGATTTTTTCGCTGTACATTTGATTATTGTGTGTGATGGTATTTTCATTTTAGTGTTATTTAGATAACCCTTATATAATTAGAATTCTAATATTATGTTTTGAATTTTAAAGCCAGGTTAAAGGATATAGAAATGGCATATCAATCACACCTGCCCAATCGCTTTCGTTTTATAGGCCACAGTCTGTTACATTTGTATTTACATTCAGTTTGTCATTGATGATGGTATATGAATTAAAAGCTGTTGTATTAAATATATTTATTATAATAATATTTAGGACATTAGCATTCTTATATCTTATTTTTCTTTTAGGTTCTCTAATAAGAAAAATAATAATAAATCATCTCATCAATGAATATGAATTAATTAATTATTATTTTTTCTTCAAATATATTATTTTTCATGATGGAAAACAACATTTTCTCGGCTATACATCCCCGGTAAATGACTAATAACTTAATAAGCATTAATTGTGTAATAATATGACTCATTTCAGTTTTTCTTTTCCTAAAGTTTTTCGCTGTCAAATTAACGCCATGATGCCTGAATTTCGCTAATTTTCCACAGCATTTAACAGTCTTAACTAAGATTGGATGTCAAGGATCTAATTTGTGGCGACTGTTCATCAGTCTTATGAGACACTCACCGTAATTGCAAAGTGGGGTTTAGCTGCTCTTTTGCATCAGAATTTACATGAAAAAAATGCGTGAATTTGATGCAATAGTTCAATAAATTGAAGTAACTGATTCAGAACTGCTTTCAAATTACGAAAAAATATATTGTAAATTTTTTTAGGACAAATAATTTTCCAGGGGTGAATTCTTACGGTGAAAAACATTCGTAAAATGTCTATTTTGAAATGAAATGCAAAAATAATATCGAAAAAGAGAAAACTGGACCTGCCTCGGTTATAATTTTGATACATAGTTATAATAATTTTGTTCATTAATATTGCATTCAAATCTGAATATCTAAATACTCAAAGATGAATCCTTCATAATCCTACTCTTGTAACTATGACAACCGACTGTAGAATCAAAAACAAATACTGTTTCTATTTACTGAATACGATCTTTGTTTAGATTATTAATCCTCTATTTTCAATTGAATACTGTTGCTCTGCAGTAATGCAATGAATCATTAATTTTAACAGTTCAGCATTTACCAGGTGTATATGCACACTCATTTATTATTTTTACTATTTCCATATGGATTTTTGTATACTTAAATACTTTTCATCAAATTTCTGCTCCTATTTCAAATTTCTGTTGTTTATTACATTTATGGAGTAGATAAGTCACTTGCCAAGACATTTACAACATTAGAATGTTGTTCAAAGAAGTTAAAAGGCAAACACCTTCACAGTGAAGTTTGTCCCATCGACAGCTAAATTTTGAGATGAGTTTTAGCCAAAGTTTGCCAATAGATTTCATATTATGTTGCCTCTTGTCAACTATATTATACAAAATACTAACTTGATATGATGGGAAATTTACACTCTGAGATAGAGTTGCTCGTTATTAGTCACATGTGATTAGACTGTGTTGCTGTTAGATGCAATAGACTTAAATAAATATCTGCATTATTCATTTGAAAATTACTTTATTTGTTTTTAGATTATCTATACCGTCTAGAATGACACACAATTTATTCCGTGAAATTTGGAGCAGTTCTTCGTTGTTGTGGAATTTCTAACCATTTTAATTATCTCTTGAAATTCCTCACTTGAATATTTTTGAAGTCGTTATTAGTTATTAAGAATGTTGGAATGTAGTGTTAGATTAGTAAATTGAGTACGTTATTCATAACGTCAAATAAATCTTTATCTCATTATCAAAAAGTAAACTAAATCATTCATGATAGAAAATGATTCATTCATTTTTGTGGATGAAATTTTTTCTTTGATATGTCAAATTGGAAATAAGAATTACATCTCTAATATTTAAATCATACTCACTTTGCATAATTCCCGATCAATAAGGCATTGTAATTGCATGCTCATATTACTAATTAATTGAAACCATGTGATGCATTTAATTTGCTTTGGCTTTAATTTATTCCGTCTAATTTAACAGAAAGGATTTAGTGTTCACTCGATTGGTAGAAATTAATTTGGTTCGTAGTTACCTGTGCAATACAAACTAATTTGTTATTGCAGGAACAAAAGAAAATGATCTGTGTAGCGATATTAGAGGTGTTTATAATTAGAACTCAAATTTACTGTTGTATATTAAACTATTAATCATAATTATTTACCTACTGTAGCTTCGTCTCAATATATTTTTTTAGTGCTCTGATGATAATATTAATATCAGTTATTGTTACTCGTACAGAAGTCTGCTACATTTCATGAATGATTGTTTTAAAATTTACGAAATATATAGCACTTCATCTCATGTGGGCAGCTGGTGTCATTCAAGCCTGTAATCTGATGACTAACCATGTGGCTACTGCGGGTTCTTTTGCAAAATGGGCCCACATGGTGACAGCATGGGCTGCTAATGATGAAATAATCTTCTCACAAGATGTTTGTAAGAACGATGGGGCGTGCCGCCCCTCGAACCTTACTGCCAGGTCATTTAACAATCTTGAAATGTGCGGTACGACAAACTAGCGGATGTAAATATGTACATTATGGCTAACTTAGCAAATAATGTCCCCTCAACTTCTTACCGAAGTACAAACGCCATATTTTTCATTTTATAAAAACAAATAGTGTTGTAAAAAAAACACATAAATGAAGTATGAGTGGCTTGCAAATTTCTGCCTAGCAGTATTGCGCCAGGCAGTTTTCCGCTTATTACCTTCGCAGAATGCGGAAAGGTTATATTATGGACGGTATTTATTTATTTATCATCTTGTTATTCGCTTAACTGAAAAAGTGTTCAACCAAATTGCCTGAAATTTGATGAAATGATTGATCAATGTTCAGTGACCTTCTGGTAGAATTTTGGGAGCGACCCGGTCAAAGGTCAAGGTCATTGTCATTTATAACTCAAAAAGTTTTGCACCATATTGCATGAAACTTGGTGGGACGGGAACCTTTTTGTTAGATTTTGGGAGTGATGGGGTCAAATGTCAAAGATCAATGTCAAGAACATTTATAACTCAATAACTCAAAAAGTATTCAACCAAATTGTCTGAAATTTGATGAGACGATTGGACAATGTCAACCATCTGGTAGAATTTAGGGAGCGATCCAGCCAAACGTCAAGGTCAAGGTCATTTACATATAACTCAATAACTCAAAAAGTGTTGAACCATATTGCATGAAACTTGGTGGTCACTATCCAGTCATTAGTTTATTAGATTTTGGTAGCAAACGAATACGCGGCGGCAAAGGTATGCGCTCTACCGAGTGCACGTAATCTAGCTCATTTTCCGAACACCCTTAATTACCTATAAGCTTTATATTGAAATTGTGTTACTTAATATCTATAAATTAAGCCTTGAAACTATAACTCTTTATCGTTCTTGTGATCATCTTCATGAGGTCATTTAAATTTAGTATAAAACTAGGTTTGCAGATTGATTAATGGTTAAATATTAATTTGAAACACTTTAGTAATTAAATCCTCAATATTCCAAAAAATAATCGTTCCAATATGCTATTCAAGTTTCCACCATATAATGGTAGTTACGCTACATCATATGTCAATATGACAATTCAATGGGATGGATTCGCCACATTGAACCAACCTTCTCCCAAGGTAACATTCAATGAGAATGAAAAACCACATTATCCCCATGTAATTCTAAGCTACTTTTCAGTCTGCCATCTCTTGCCCATCTAACCATCTAGTGCCCATGTTGGCACAATGTGTCATGGTTGCTTGGGATGGAGCAAATTGAATTAATTACCTAACGTAATTTTTAGTTTAATTATAATTTGAAGTAGACAGTTTGTTTGCAATAGTAAGAATGTTTACTATATCATCAGTATCAAAAGTTCACATAATTTGGCAAATATTGTCAGTGTGCAAACATCATCAAATATTAGAGTTCATTTCTGTGTAATTTTTAGGGATTTGTTTATTTCTTTACATTATTAGGCATATTTTTTAAGTACGGTGAAAAAAGTATACGTACAATGAGTTTTTAACAAATAGATATTTTCAAATTGGTTTGAGTACAATATTACAGATTTCATAATAATAGGAAATTCATAAAACAATGTTTTGTTGAATTATTATCTTTTCTCTGATAGTACATCATCACAGTGACTCTTTTCTCTGATAGTACATCATCCCAGTGACTTTTTTCTCTGATAGTACATCATCACAGTGACTCTTTTCTCTGATAGTATATCATCACAGTGACTCTTTTCTCTGACAGTACATCATCACAGTGACTTTTTTCTCTGATAGTACATCATCACATTGACTCTTTTCTCTGTTAGTACATCATCACAGTGACTCTTTTCTCTGATAGTACATCATCACAGTGACTTTTTTCTCTGATAGTACATCATCACAGTGACTCTTTTCTCTGATAGTACATCATCACATTGACTCTTTTCTCTGTTAGTACATCATCACAGTGACTCTTTTCTCTGATAGTACATCATCACAGTGACTCTTTTCTCTGATAGTACATCATCACAGTGACTTTTTTCTCTGATAGTACATCATCACAGTGACTCTTTTCTCTGATAGTACATCATCACATTGACTCTTTTCTCTGTTAGTACATCATCACAGTGACTCTTTTCTCTGATAGTACATCATCACAGTGACTCTTTTCTCTGACAGTACATCATCACAGTGACTTTTTTCTCCGATAGTTCATCATCACAGTGACTCTTTTCTATGATAGTACATCATCACAGTGTCTCTTTTCTCTGATAGTACATCATCACAGTGACTCTTTTCTCTGATAGTACATCATCACAGTGACTCTTTTCTCTGATAGTACATCATCACAGTGACTCTTTTCTCTGTTAGTACATCATCACAGTGACTCTTTTCTCTGATAGTACATCATCAGAGTGACTCTTTTCTCTGACAGTACATCATCACAGTGACTCTTTTCTCTGATAGTACATCATCATAGTGACTCTTTTCTCTGATAGTACATCATCACAGTGACTCTTTTGTCTAAAAGTGCATGGGAATTAATTAAGAATCAATCAGATAAAGGAAAGTTTTGTTTGTTCTCTAAATGTATACAAACTGGTTTAAATGATGTTTGTGTTCATGGTTTATGTTTTGCTCTATTTAATTTTTGTGTGTTTTAAAATGCATCTGTGTTTGGTGTCCGAAAAACTCCCAGTGAGAAAACTCCCAGTGAGAAAACTCCCAGTGAGAAAACTCCCAGTGAGAAAACTCCCAGTGAGAAAACTCCCAGTGAGAAAACTCCCAGTGAGAAAACTCCCAATGAGAAAACTCCCAGTGAGAAAACTCCCAGTGAGAAAACTCCCAGTGAGAAAACTCCCAGTGAGAAAACTCCCAGTGTGGAAACTCCCAGTGAGAAAACTCCCAGTGAGAAAACTCCCAGTGAGAAAACTCCCAGTGTGGAAACTCCCAGTGAGAAAACTCCCAGTGAGAAAACTCCCAGTGAGAAAACTCCCAGTGAGAAAACTCCCAGTGAGAAAACTCCCAGTGAGAAAACTCCCAGTGAGAAAACTCCCAATGAGAAAACTCCCAGTGAGAAAACTCCCAGTGTGGAAACTCCCAGTGAGAAAACTCCCTGTGAGAAAACTCCCAGTGAGAAAACTCCCAGTGAGAAAACTCCCAGTGTGGAAACTCCCAGTGAGAAAACTCCCAGTGAGAAAACTCCCAGTGAGAAAACTCCCAGTGAGAAAACTCCCAGTGAGAAAACTCCCAGTGAGAAAACTCCCAGTGAGAAAACTCCCAGTGAGAAAACTCCCAGTGAGAAAACTCCCAGTGAGAAAACTCCCAATGAGAAAACTCCCAGTGAGAAAACTCCCAGTGTGGAAACTCCCAGTGAGAAAACTCCCAGTGAGAAAACTCCCAGTGAGAAAACTCCCAGTGTGGAAACTCCCAGTGAGAAAACTCCCAGTGAGAAAACTCCCAGTGAGAAAACTCCCAGTGTGGAAACTCCCAGTGAGAAAACTCCCAGTGAGAAAACTCCCAGTGAGAAAACTCCCAGTGAGAAAACTCCCAGTGAGAAAACTCCCAGTGAGAAAACTCCCAGTGAGAAAACTCCCAGTGAGAAAACTCCCAGTGAGAAAACTCCCAATGAGAAAACTCCCAGTGAGAAAACTCCCAGTGTGGAAACTCCCAGTGAGAAAACTCCCAGTGAGAAAACTCCCAGTGAGAAAACTCCCAGTGAGAAAACTCCCAGTGAGAAAACTCCCAGTGAGAAAACTCCCAGTGAGAAAACTCCCAGTGAGAAAACTCCCAGTGAGAAAACTCCCAGTGAGAAAACTCCCAGTGAGAAAACTCCCAGTGAGAAAACTCCCAATGAGAAAACTCCCAGTGAGAAAACTCCCAGTGTGGAAACTCCCAGTGAGAAAACTCCCTGTGAGAAAACTCCCAGTGAGAAAACTCCCAGTGAGAAAACTCCCAGTGAGAAAACTCCCAGTGTGGAAACTCCCAGTGAGAAAACTCCCAGTGAGAAAACTCCCAGTGAGAAAACTCCCAGTGAGAAAACTCCCAGTGAGAAAACTCCCAGTGAGAAAACTCCCAGTGAGAATACTCCCAGTGAGAAAACTCCCAGTGAGAAAACTCCCAATGAGAAAACTCCCAGTGAGAAAACTCCCAGTGTGGAAACTCCCAGTGAGAAAACTCCCTGTGAGAAAACTCCCAGTGAGAAAACTCCCAGTGAGAAAACTCCCAGTGTGGAAACTCCCAGTGAGAAAACTCCCAGTGAGAAAACTTCCAGTGAGAAAACTCCCAGTGAGAAAACTCCCAGTGAGAAAACTCCCAGTGAGAAAACTCCCAGTGAGAAAACTCCCAGTGAGAAAACTCCCAGTGAGAAAACTCCCTGTGAGAAAACTCCCAGTGAGAAAACTCCCAATGAGAAAACTCCCAGTGTGGAAACTCCCAGTGAGAAAACTCCCAGTGAGAAAACTCCCAGTGAGAAAACTCCCAATGAGAAAACTCCCAGTGTGGAAACTCCCAGTGAGAAAACTCCCAGTGAGAAAACTCCCAGTGTGGAAACTCCCTGTGAGAAAACTCCCAGTGAGAAAACTCCCAGTGAGAAAACTCCCAGTGAGAAAACTCCCAGTGAGAAAACTCCCTGTGAGAAAACTCCCAGTGAGAAAACTCCCAGTGAGAAAACTCCCAGTGAGAAAACTCCCAATGAGAAAACTCCCAGTGTGGAAACTCCCAGTGAGAAAACTCCCAGTGTGGAAACTCCCAGTGAGAAAACTCCCTGTGAGAAAACTCCCAGTGAGAAAACTCCCTGTGAGAAAACTCCCAATGAGAAAACTCCCAGTGTGGAAACTCCCAGTGAGAAAACTCCCAGTGAGAAAACTCCCAGTGTGGAAACTCCCTGTGAGAAAACTCCCAGTGAGAAAACTCCCAGTGAGAAAACTCCCAGTGAGAAAACTCCCAGTGAGAAAACTCCCAGTGAGAAAACTCCCAGTGAGAAAACTCCCAGTGAGAAAACTCCCAGTGTGGAAACTCCCTGTGAGAAAACTCCCAGTGAGAAAACTCCCAGTGAGAAAACTCCCAGTGAGAAAACTCCCTGTGAGAAAACTCCCAGTGAGAAAACTCCCAATGAGAAAACTCCCAGTGTGGAAACTCCCAGTGAGAAAACTCCCAGTGAGAAAACTCCCAGTGTGGAAACTCCCAGTGAGAAAACTCCCAGTGAGAAAACTCCCAGTGTGGAAACTCCCAGTGAGAAAACTCCCTGTGAGAAAACTCCCAGTGAGAAAACTCCCTGTGAGAAAACTCCCAGTGAGAAAACTCCCAGTGAGAAAACTCCCTGTGAGAAAACTCCCAGTGAGAAAACTCCCAGTGAGAAAACTCCCTGTGAGAAAACTCCCAGTGAGAAAACTCCCAGTGAGAAAACTCCCTGTGAGAAAACTCCCTGTGAGAAAACTCCCAGTGAGAAAACTCCCTGTGAGAAAACTCCCAGTGAGAAAACTCCCAGTGAGAAAACTCCCTGTGAGAAAACTCCCAGTGAGAAAACTCCCAGTGAGAAAACTCCCAGTGAGAAAACTCCCAGTGAGAAAACTCCCTGTGAGAAAACTCCCAGTGAGAAAACTCCCAGTGAGAAAACTCCCTGTGAGAAAACTCCCAGTGAGAAAACTCCCAGTGAGAAAACTCCCTGTGAGAAAACTCCTAGTGTCATTTTTATTAATTAGTAAAATGCATAAAAATTCTACCGTAAGTAAAACTTACCCAATAACACATCATTACAATAATATGCATTAAAATTTGTTGCTGAAGAAAAATCTACCAAATAAAACATTATTACATCATTTTTTAAAATTCAAATTACTTTATTTAACTACTTAGCAGGTCATTTATCCTTTGTTTAAAGCTATCGATAATATTTTAAATTACGAAACTGTTTGAAAGTTTTGAATATCTTACAATTGAACGATAGATAGCAATAACACAGGGATAAATAAACTCCTAAGTAATTTGATAAATACATTTGAATTACATTTTCTATTGCTTTACTTTGTAAGTTTTTGCTTAAGCCGCAAATTTTAAGTTTACTTACTCTGAGTTTCCCTAGAACGGTTTTCTCTGTAAAAATATTGCTTCATATCTATTAAAAAGCATTTATAATTTGGTATCAGTTTTATGAGTATTTTCACAGCCATTAACTGACACAGTCGATAGTAACTTTTGGATTCTCCATCTGGTAAGTGTGAGCTACAATGAAATTACCCGGTAATACTCTTACTCTGTGACATAATAATAATCTATTACCCGGTAATACTCTTGCTCTGTGACATAATAATAATCTAATTACCCGGTAATACTCTTACTCTGTGACATAATAATAATCTAATTACCCGACAATACTATTACTCTGTGACATAATAATAATCTAATTACCCGGTAATACTATTACTCTGTGACATAATAATAATCTAATTACCCGACAATACTCTTACTCTGTGACATAATAATAATCTAATTACCCGGTAATACTATTACTCTGTGACATAATAATAATCTAATTACCCGGTAATACTATTACTCTGTGACATAATAATAATCTAATTACCCGACAATACTATTACTCTGTGACATAATAATAATCTAATTACCCGGTAATACTATTACTCTGTGACATAATAATAATCTAATTACCCGACAATACTCTTACTCTGTGACATAATAATAATCTAATTACCCGGTAATACTATTACTCTGTGACATAATAATAATCTAATTACCCGGTAATACTATTACTCTGTGACATAATAATAATCTAATTACCCGACAATACTATTACTCTGTGACATAATAATAATCTAATTACCCGGTAATACTATTACTCTGTGACATAATAATAATCTAATTACCCGACAATACTATTACTCTGTGACATAATAATAATCTAATTACCCGACAATACTATTACTCTGTGACATAATAATAATCTAATTACCCGGTAATACTATTACTCTGTGACATAATAATAATCTAATTACCCGGTAATACTATTACTCTGTGACATAATAATAATCTAATTACCCGACAATACTATTACTCTGTGACATAATAATAATCTAATTACCCGACAATACTATTACTCTGTGACATAATAATAATCTAATTACCCGACAATACTATTACTCTGTGACATAATAACTTTGCCGCAGCTTCCGATAACAATCCTCAAGCTAGAAGTGAAATAGTAATGTTAAACTAATTAAACTGCTTATATAACATGCCATACTGCTTATATAACATGCCATACTGCTTATATAACATGCCATACTGCTTATATAACATGCCATACTGCTTATATAACATGCCATACTGCTTATATAACATGCCATACTGCTTATATAACATGCCATACTGCTTATATAACATGCCATTAAAGGTTCTCTCAAGGCTCCAGGAAAAGAATGAGTTTATCACATACTATTATAGAACTATAGAGTATAGAGCTCTAAGATCATTAATCTGCAAACCGCTAAAAAATTGGTCCAGTATGTATTTGCGTATATGTTTTTGAAGTTTTTCATACTCTGTGTACAACAACAATTGTACAAAACACTAAATGACGCTGAAGAAAAGATTGTACACTCTTTGTTTTGATTTCCAATTTGATTTTTATAAACATGAATGTCCGTTCTTCGTTTAAACTGAAACATTTTCAACCTTTACACGAATATTTCATATTGGATTGAATATACCTACCTAACTGACGTTCATAACAAACGGTGTACATTCTTTTTCTTTGGACTGAAAATTAGCAAAACGGAAGTAAAACGGTTATAGTAAATTTTGATTACAAATATCTTCAAAGCATTTAAAATTGAATATTTGCTATTAAATTATATGAGGTTTGCTGGAAAATGATAAGAAAGATAAGCCTTATTGATTTGAAGTTTAGAAGGGTGACCTTTAATGTTCACTTCACTGATCTATTAGAGACTCACTACTGATATGACTTGCATGATCTAAAAAAGATCTGTGCAGTCATTTTCATTAGTCTGCCTCTCATTCCTTTATCAGTGACTGCATTTCCTTTAGTCATCATTTGCAGTCAGTGGAATGACTGCTGTTAATGGACAGTCATTTAGAAGATTAGTGTCTCACCATTGGGAAATTAGCATCTAGTGTGAATACCAAGTCTGTCTTGTCTCTGCGATAAAGGACACTTTCTCTCCCCAGGGATTACCATTAATTATACAACAGGAGGTAGGTTTGATGGAGAAAGATCCTTCAATAGTCTATGTACAATAATTATTTGAACTTAACTCCATACGTAATTTAAAAGTATTTATATTTTATAATTGATAATCAAACTTCTGCAGTACTTGTTCGTACTTGAACTTGTCCTTGAACAGATAATTTTAAGGTTTTTAGGTTATAGCACATAGACTGCTTTTTCTTTGTTTTTCTTTATATACATAATAAGTGAAACAATTAAGTATTTTTATATAGTTCTCTATGTACTAAAGAGAAGTAATCCGTTTCTAGTTGTCAAACAATTCCAAGTGTTTAGTAAGTTTGGTGATCAGTTATACACTCTGGAATGTGTTTGGAACATTCCTCTTCCGAAAATTAAAACTTTGATGTCGAAAATAAAGTTGCCCCAAAAATAGTTCCTCTCTGTTTCTCAACGGTCCAGTTTTCACTTATTATATTAATAAGAAAATGAACTAAGAGGGCAATTATGTGTGACATTATTTAAAAAGAGAAAAAAGCTGACAAGGAATTAGAGAACTGATCCAAATCGATTGATTCATTCATTTTTGACATATTTTACTGATATGAATATCGTTAATAAATCAATTGAACTTTTCTATCATTTATTGAAAACATCTGCATTCTTCCTTGCAAACCAAATCCCTTATTATCCCTGATAAATTTTGCGGTTTAGATCTATTTGTCTGCATTCAGTCACGCCACAGTGAAAATATAACCATTCCAGATGCCATTTTTGGAAGATCTTATGGATACCATTCCAAATGGAATTGAATCCTGGAATTAGATCGATCTATCTGGATTTAGCAGCAATCAATCCTACTGTTGCAACAATTGTGTCACTGTTGATTATAGCCACCAATTCCTCTTCGGTAGCTTGGTGCCATCGTTACCCGTGTTCTCATTGGCTGTAATGTGTTGTGGCTTACATTTTACCGTTAGAGGGTTTGAAGATAAGCCTCTATTTGATGTTTATTAAAGAAAATGTTTCATCTACTTTTTTTGTTTATATTCTTAATATGCAGAACTGTTAATGATTTTGGACCTGCATAGTGCCTATTATAATCATTTAGTTAATTGGTGTTTTTCTGTCATTTTACAAATTGTTTAGGTATTGTTTATTTTTCTATTTACTCTCTATTGGATTATTAGAAATTTGTTCTGTAACTTAAATACATAATTAACTAAAAAGTATTTTTCTTTTGAAATATTAAATTAAACACAGTTTCACTTTAATTCTCTATATATGAATAACTCATTCATTGTATTTGTTAGGATTATTCAAATTGATATCAATACTCGATTCATTGCCACCAAAATCTCTCATAATTTAACTACTCAAATGCTTACAGTTTCCTAAGCCACAGAATAAATAGTGTGGAGAATATACTAGTTACATAAGTTTTTATTTCACCTATTCATTTTTGTATTTATCAAAAGTCAAACTCAATAAGCTTGCTCGTTCATTCAATATTAATTCGCATTAATTAATATCAAAAGCATTACACTGTGACATATTAACCTCATCGCTGTTTTCGATAAAATCCTCAAACTATAAATGGAATATTAATGTTGTCGATCATTAAATTCCTTATATAACAAGCCAGTAAAGGTGTTCATCAGGATCCGGGGAAAATGGAATTATTACATAATATTTTAGAATTTAGGTTTAATGTGTATTTTGACTTAATAGAAGCAGGTTCCACTTTTATTACACCCTGCTTTTATATAAACTGATACAATCGCGAAACATGTTTCGAAATTATAATATAATTGTATCTTTTTACACATTCATTTATATGAGTTAGATTGAAAGAAAATTGTTTTGAGAGTTCTACTTATCGTATGGTGCGGTTTCTATCGCCATAATCAATTAAAGAAAGATCTGGGAAGAAAATTCAAAGTGGCAAATAAATTAAGGTAGTCTGAGTTGTGATTTTGTTAATAAAGTGGTACGTTCATTTTCACAATAAAATTTAAGTTTTGAACAGCGAAACAGAACATAACAGACAACGCAGTTACTTACTTTTCCATGACTTTATGTAATATTTATTACCCCATTTGCTTCTTGTGCACAATCCTTTGCTCATTTCACGCAGAGTGGCTCTGCAGCTCATAACATTACTTCCAAACCATGTCCTGCACTTCCAGTTATTGTCCCTTTTCGTCAAACTCCAATCGGACTTAGAAAACACTCTGTATTCAGATCTAAACCACATCATTTAGCACAATGAACTTACGAGGCATAAAGTACAATTTAGCGAGTTAAATTTGTCAAAGAAAAATTACCAGATGGAATTCTGACAGATATTGAAAAATAATAATATCCAAGTATTTCTGGAGAATTTGAATTCTTGAACCTTGAAAAGAGAGTCATATATTTTTGATCAGTTTCCTGCTTATAGTTCCATATATAAATCATTTTTCTATCAAGCAAAAGTAAAGTAAGAGACTGACCGTGAAAATGATTTATTAAAATCTTTGCTCGGATATTATAAATTATTCGTTGAGGTGAAATTTCTTTCAATTAATTAAACGCTCATTGGATTTATCATTACTTCATTTATAAAAAGAAACTAGTCATAAAATACTTTTACTAATGTTGTACGCTAACTTTATAAAGAATTCTGTGAAACATGAACCTGCCGCAGAAACATCAGGTCTCTCTGGGAGACGAGTTCAATGATTTAGAAAGTGGAATTAGATTTAGGTGCGGGAGCAATGCGCCACTGATATTGTCCACTGATGGGGCGGAAGAAGAGGATCTGCGCCTTCGAGTGGAAAGGTGTTTGGTGAACTGAAAATTGAGGTCAGAGAACTTGCAGAAATGAGGTACGACATCTTCAATGGCTTGTGTGCGATCAATAATTTGTACCTCGTTTGAATGTATCGATGATGAGTCCTTTGGAACTTTTTGGCTTCATCAATGTGTTCTGGTAGATTAGTCATTGATTGGTGTGTCCAATTATCATGCACATTTCCTACATATGTTGTCTTGAGTAAATAATTATTAAATTGGTTCTTTTAGTATGTATAGTAATTACCTCCCTTCGAGGCTTTAATTGCTACATTATATCTTTATTATTCTATAAAAGTTGAAATGATTAGTTTTCACGTTATTGAAAATAAATTTTCATTCATAAGTATTGATTCAGGAGATCTATTGATTGAGTCGCTACGGTTCCACAGGGTGGTGTTTTGGTGCTTATTCTATTCATCATATTCGCAAAACAAGTTTCTCTGAAGGTGATTACGTCTTAAATCATGTTATTTTCGACCAATTGAATGGACTCTATTGCAAAGATGTGAAAAAGAAAAATTAAAATCTTTTAAATTCAGAAGTGATTTAGATAGATTTTTTAGAGTGTGTGTAGTGTGTAGTTAGGTCCAGTTGACACCATATATTGATTAAATAATTTAATACAAATATAAATCATATAACGTTAACATCGTTATTCCACTTGTATAAACTTGATATTAGTTTAGAAACTCCTTTTCCTAGCAATCTTCTATGTCTTGATATTATTTTGATGTTTGTTATTTGAAATGATTGATATAATTTTTTCGTCCGTTTTTTGGACATTTACTTCATTCTTTTACTTGTCTATTTTTGTTAGTTGATTCGTACAATCTTCTGAATCTCCATTTCCTGTATGTAATTTGGATATAGATTTCTTTAATGACCCAACAGACTATTTTGTGTGTGTTTTGCCAGAGATCCATTAACTGGTTATTGTGCCCAAAAGTGGTGACACAAACACGTTATCATCACTACTCTGTATAATGAATATTTAGTAACTACGTGTAATTACCATTTTTGATCTCGTGGGATGTTTGCTATTTGGTTTAGGTAATTAGTTCAACTAGGACACTGCTAGTTCAACTAGGACACTGCTAGTTCAACTAGGACACTGCTAGTTCAACTAGGACACTGCTAGTTCAACTGGGACACTGCTAGTTCAACAAGGACACTGTTAGGATAATTAGGGCACTGTTAGTTCAACTAGGACACTGTTAGGACAATTAGGACACTGTTAGTTCAACTAGGACACTGTTAGTTCAACTAGGACACTGTTAGTTCAACTAGGACACTGTTAGTTCAACTAGGACACTGCTAGTTCAACTAGGACACTGCTAGTTCAACTAGGACACTGCTAGTTCAACTAGGACACTGCTAGTTCAACTAGGACACTGCTAGTTCAACTAGGACACTGTTAGGACAATTAGGGCACTGTTAGTTCAACTAGGACACTGTTAGGACAATTAGGGCACTGTTAGGACAATTAGGGCACTGTTAGTTCAACTAGGACACTGTTAGGACAATTAGGACACTGTTAGTTCAACTAGGACACTGTTAGTTCAACTAGGACACTGTTAATTCAACTAGGACACTGTTAGTGAAACTAGGACACTGTTAATTCAACTAGGACACTGTTAATTCAACTAGGACACTGTTAGTTCTACTAGAATACTGTTAGTTCAACTAGGACACTGTTAGTTCAACTAGGATACTGTTAGTTCTACTAGAACGCTGTTAGGACAATTAGGACACTGTTAGTTTTATCTAGGACACTGTTAGGACAATTAGGACACTTTTAGGACAATTCGGACATTTTAGGACAATTAGGACACTGTAGGGATATTGTTAGGATATTGTTATTAGTATACAGTGACTCTGCAGAATCAAATAATTTATGTGATATACTTTTTTACTTGTGATATTTCACGAACATTTGTAAAGTGCCGGGATATATTTCTATACCAAATTACTCATAGACGGACATACTTCTTTTTATACAGTGTGTATCCACTGCCTTAGTGTTCTTTCTTTAATTATCCCAATGTCAGATTTTAGAATTTATTATCTTGATCTGTTTTTCTTAAATTAAAATTTAGTACTAACTGATAAAGGCAATGACTTCACGCTTCACTCTTCACCAAATAGAGTGAAGCGTGCTGTGTTCTTCCTGTGATTTTCTTCAGCTTATTTTCTCTCTTCTCAGTTGACTGAGAATCACAATGACAATCTACTTCACTGCTGAGAATTGCAGTGACAATCTACTTCACTGCTGAGAATTGCAGTGACAATCTACTTCACTACTGAGAATTGCAGTGACAATCTACTTCACTGCTGAGAATTGCAGTGACAATCTACTTCACTGCTGAGAATCACAATGACAATCTACTTCACAGCTGAGAATTGCAGTGACAATCTTCTTCACTGCTGAGAATTGCAGTGATAATCTACTTCACTGCTGAGAATTGCAGTGATAATCTACTTCACTGCTGAGAATTGCAGTGACAATCTACTTCACTACTGAGAATTGCAGTGACAATCTACTTCACTGCTGAGAATTGCAGTGACAATCTACTTCACTACTGAGAATCACAATGACAATCTACTTCTCTGCTGAGAATTGCAGTGACAATCTACTTCACTGCTGAGAATTGCAGTGATAATCTACTTCACAGCTGAGAATTGCAGTGACAATCTACTTCACTGCTGAGAATCACAGTGACAATCTACTTCACTGCTGAGAATTGCAGTGACAATCTACTTCACTGCTGAGAATTGCAGTGACAATCTACTTCACTACTGAGAATTGCAGTGACAATCTACTTCACAGCTGAGAATTGCAGTGACAATCTACTTCACTACTGAGAATCACAGTGACAATCTACTTCACTGCTGAGAATTGCAGTGATAATCTACTTCACTGCTGAGAATCACAGTGACAATCTACTTCACAGCTGAGAATTGCAGTGACAATCTACTTCACTGCTGAGAATTGCAGTGATAATCTACTTCACTGCTGAGAATTGCAGTGACAATCTACTTCACTGCTGAGTATCACAATGACAATCTACTTCACTGCTGAGAAATGCAGTGACAATCTACTTCACTGCTGAGAATTGCAGTGACAATCTACTTCACTGCTGAGAATCACAGTGACATTACTTCACTGCTGAGAATCACAGTGACATTACTTCACTGCTGAGAATCACAGTGACATTACTTCACTGCTGAGAATCACAGTGACATAACTTCACTGCTGAGAATCACAGTGACATTACATCACTGCTGAGAATCACAGTGACATTACTTCACTGTCTGCAGTGAATCAACGCACAGTCACTGCATGGATAAAAACAGTGACTCACAAGAACCTGTCATTTTTAGGTTGATTGAGGAGAGGTTTTTTCTCTTTTCGACTCCAAGTTACGACATTGTCGACCAAACCGGTCGACCTGTCTATCAATATTCAATATTTATTTTATCTGATGATCAGTCAGCTGAAAAGATAAGATAAGCATAAAAACACACACAGTGTTTTTATATCTGCATCAGATTTATCATTAATAATTTTAACATAAATAACAGATTTGATTTCAAAATTAAATACCAAATTAAAATGTTCATTTCTGTAACAAATTTTGATATTTCAATTGCGGTAATAGTTGTTAAAGTCATTATTCGCAAATTAATTCATATATGTTTTTATTCATGGTATCCGGCTGATTTTCCAAAAACGAATTGGCCAAACCAAATTCTCCGAAAACTAATTCACCGAACCATATTCTCAGAATACGAATTTACCGAAACCCAAAAATGTCGGAAAATTTGTTTTTGGAAAATTAGCCTTGACCCATTATTAATCACATTCAATTGGAAATAGAAATATGGTGTAAACTTTTATTTGTAGTTACATTTATATCTATATTTTGTTTATTTATTTAAGTATATGTATTTATATAAATATATAATATAAAGGATTTTTCGTTCAGTAATTACAATTTTGAACTCAGTCTTCAGTAAATAATTACAATAATGAAAAAGTGATATACTGTTAGAATTTAATTGAGATGATTTAGTTTATTATTAATAGTTTATTACATTGATAGTTTATTACATTGATAGTTTATTACATTGATAGTTTATTACATTGATAGTTTATTACATTGATAGTTTATTACATTAATAGTTTATTACATTGATAGTTTATTATTAATAGTTTATTACATTGATAGTTTATTACATTGATAGTTTATTACATTGATAGTTTATTACATAGATAGTTTATTACATTGATAGTTTATTACATTGATAGTTTATTACATTGATAGTTTATTACATTGATAGTTTATTACATTGATAGTTTATTACATTGATAGTTTATTACATTGATAGTTTATTATTAATAGTTTATTACATTGATAGTTTATTATTAATAGTTTATTACATTGATAGTTTATTACATTAATAGTTTATTACATTGATAGTTTATTACATTGATAGTTTATTACATTGATAGTTTATTACATTGATAGTTTATTACATTGATAGTTTATTACATAGATAGTTTATTACATTGATAGTTTATTACATTGATAGTTTATTACATTGATAGTTTAATACATTGATAGTTTATTACATTGATAGTTTATTACATTGATAGTTTATTACATTGATAGTTTATTACATTCATAGTTTATTACATTCATAGTTTATTATTAATAGTTTATTACATTGATAGTTTATTACATTGATAGTTTATTACATTGATAGTTTATTACATTGATAGTTTATTACATTGATAAGTTATTACATTGATAGTTTATTACATTGATAGTTTATTACATTGATAGTTTATTACATTGATAGTTTATTACATTGATAGTTTATTACATTGATAGTTTATTACATTGATAGTTTATTACATTGATAGTTTATTACATTGATAATTTATTACATTGATAGTTTATTACATTCATAGTTTATTACATTGATTTTTTATTACATTGATAGTTTATTACATTAATAGTTTATTACATTGATTTTTTATTACATTAATAGTTTATTATATTGATTTTTTATTACATTGATAGTTTATTACATTGATAGTTTATTACATTGATAGTTTATTATTAATAGTTTATTACATTGATAGTTTATTACATTGATAGTTTATTACATTGATAGTTTATTACATTGGTAGTTTATTACATTGATAGTTTATTACATTGATAGTTTATTACATTGATAGTTTATTACATTGATAGTTTATTACATTGATAGTTTATTACATTGATAGTTTATTACATTGATAGTTTATTACATTCATAGTTTATTACATTCATAGTTTATTATATTCATAGTTTATTACATTGATAGTTTATTACATTCATAGTTTATTACATTGATTTTTTATTACAGTGATAGTTTATTACATTAATAGTTTATTACATTGATTTTTTATTACATTAATAGTTTATTACATTGATTTTTTATTACATTGATAGTTTATTACATTGATAGTTTATTACATTGATAGTTTATTACATTGATAGTTTATTACATTGATAGTTTATTACATTGATAGTTTATTACATTGATAGTTTATTACATTGATAGTTTATTACATTAATAGTTTATTACATTGATAGTTTATTACATTAATAGTTTATTACATTGATAATTTGTTACATTGATAGTTAATTACATTCATAGTTTATTACATTGATAGTTTATTACATTGATAGTTTATTACATAGATAGTTTATTACATTGATAGTTTATTACATTGATAGTTTATTACATTGATAGTTTATTACATTGATAGTTTATTACATTGATAGTTTATTACATTGATAGTTTATTACATTGATAGTTTATTACATTGATAGTTTATTACATTGATAGTTTATTACATTGATAGTTTATTACATCGATAGTTTATTATTAATAGTTTATTACATTGATAGTTTATTATTAATAGTTTATTACATTGATAATTTATTACATTGATAGTTTATTACATTGATAGTTTATTACATTGATAGTTTATTACATTGATAGTTTATTACATTGATAGTTTATTATTAATAGTATATTACATTGATAGTTTATTATTAATAGTTTATTACATTGATAGTTTATTACATTGATAGTTTATTACATTGATAGTTTATTACATTGATAGTTTATTACATTGATAGTTTATTACATTGATAGTTTATTACATTGATAGTTTATTACATTGATAGTTTATTACATTGATAGTTTATTACATTCATAGTTTATTACATTCATAGTTTATTACATTCATAGTTTATTATATTCATAGTTTATTACATTGATAGTTTATTACATTCATAGTTTATTACATTGATTTTTTATTACATTGATAGTTTATTACATTAATAGTTTATTACATTGATTTTTTATTACATTAATAGTTTATTACATTGATTTTTTATTACATTGATAGTTTATTACATTGATAGTTTATTACATTGATAGTTTATTACATTGATAGTTTATTACATTGATAGTTTATTACATTGATAGTTTATTACATTGATAGTTTATTACATTGATAGTTTATTACATTGATAGTTTATTACATTAATAGTTTATTACATTGATAGTTTATTACATTAATAGTTTATTACATTGATAGTTTGTTACATTGATAGTTAATTACATTCATAGTTTATTACATTGATAGTTTATTACATTGATAGTTTATTACATAGATAGTTTATTACATTGATAGTTTATTACATTGATAGTTTATTACATTGATAGTTTATTACATTGATAGTTTATTACATTGATAGTTTATTACATTGATAGTTTATTACATTGATAGTTTATTACATTGATAGTTTATTACATTGATAGTTTATTATTAATAGTTTATTACATTGATTGTTTATTACATTGATAGTTTATTACATTGATAGTTTATTACATTGATAGTTTATTACATTGATAGTTTATTACATTGATAGTTTATTACATTGATAGTTTATTACATTGGAAGTTTATTACATTGATAGTTTATTACATTGATAGTTTATTACATTGATAGTTTATTACAATGATAGTTTATTACATTCATAGTTTATTACATTGATAGTTTATTACATTTATAGTTTATTACATTGATAGTTTATTACAATGATAGTTTATTACATTCATAGTTTATTACATTGATAGTTTATTACAATGATAGTTTATTACATTCATAGTTTATTACATTGATTTTTTATTACATTGATAGTTTATTACATTCATAGTTTATTACATTGATAGTTTATTACATTCATAGTTTATTACATTGATTTTTTATTACATGGATAGTTTATTACATTAATAGTTTATTACATTGATTTTTTATTACATTGATAGTTTATTACATTGATAGTTTATTACATTCATAGTTTATTACATTGATAGTTTATTACATTCATAGTTTATTACATTGATTTTTTATTACATGGATAGTTTATTACATTAATAGTTTATTACATTGATTTTTTATTACATTGATAGTTTATTACATTGATAGTTTATTACATTGATAGTTTATTACATTGATAGTTTATTATTTTAAATATTTGATACTGTTGTGATTCGCTTAATTTCAATACTTTCTAATTGTTCACACTAATAATTCTTTATAACTTACTAACTTTAGTGCTATTTATTACATTACTTTCCCACACGTTCCCCATTGCTTCTGTTCCCCGTCACACCCACAGAGTGAACATTAATTAGCTTTTCTTACTCCCTAAAGTACACAAATTTATTCTTCCTTTAAATTTATGGTGCGATTCACTTCTTTTCTTTCTATTGAATTAGTCGTGTGAACTTACACTAAATATTAACAAATTAAAACACTTATAGTTTCAATGTTTCACCACAGTTCGGTGTAGAAAGTATTTTATATTTATTTATATGAGAATATCTAAAAAAATGTCTTTAAATTTTATAAACTCCTCTAATTTCAATAATTATCTATAAGATATCTGTTACTTTATCTTAATTGGTAAAATTATATCCATTGTTATTTCTATCTAATATTTAGTTATAAGAAATATATAAAGTGAAAAATAATTACAAAACAGTTAATTGCAATTCTGTAAAGAATAGATTAGGTATTAAAAAGAATTTCGTTAAATCAATTCACACGTAACTAATTTGTGTCTTTTTTATCACAGTGGCACTTCCCTTTAAATAATCTAGGGAATCTTTCCGGTCACCATGTTATATCTCACAACTAGTCTCCCCTTCCCTTCAAATAATCTAGGGAATCTTTCCGGTCACCATGTTATATCTCACAACTAGTCTCCCCTTCCCTTCAAATAATCTAGGGAATCTTTCCGGTCACCATGTTATATCTCACAACTAGTCTCCCCTTCCCTTCAAATAATCTAGGGAATCTTTCCGGTCACCATGTTATATCTCACAACTAGTCTCCCCTTCCCTTCAAATAATCTAGGGAATCTTTCCGGTCACCATGTTATATCTCACAACTAGTCTCCCCTTCCCTTCAAATAATCTAATGAATCTTTCCGGTCACCATGTTATATCTCACAACTAGTCTCCCCTTCCCTTCAAATAATCTAATGAATCTTTCCGGTCACCATGTTATATCTCACAACTAGTCTCCCCTTCCCTTCAAATAATCTAATGAATCTTTCCGGTCACCATGTTATATCTCACAACTAGTCTCCCCTTCCCTTCAAATAATCTAATGAATCTTTCCGGTCACCATGTTATATTTCACAACTAGTCTCCCCTTCCCTTCAAATAATCTAGGGAATCTTTCCGGTCACCATGTTATATCTCACAACTAGTCTCCCCTTCCCTTCAAATAATCTAGGGAATCTTTCCGGTCACCATGTTATATCTCACAACTAGTCTCCCCTTCCCTTCAAATAATCTAATGAATCTTTCCGGTCACCATGTTATATCTCACAACTAGTCTCCCCTTCCCTTCAAATAATCTAATGAATCTTTCCGGTCACCATGTTATATCTCACAACTACCCAGTTAAAATTCGGTGCAGTATAGCGGACGTTTTACTGTAGTTTATGGCAGTCTCAGCATTTCTAAGCAGCGCTCAGCAGATAATCTCTGCTTTCTACAAATGTTTACCGCGACCTACGGAGGCCACGGCAGTATAAGGACGAGATAATCTGTGGAGGTTTGACGCGTTATTATCTGCCGAAAACTCTGGAGAACAGAGCATAGAAAATCTTCAGAGTTTATAGTCGATAATATTGGCTAAAATCTCCAGAGATTGAAGCACCACATATTGCTCATGAATCATAATCCAACAAATTAATTTGAACAAAAATACAACTTCTTTATCGATAGTGTAGCTAATAATAGGTAATAATAGCTATAGTTAATTAATTGGTGGATAGCCCTAATATAAAATAAACATTAATCACTATTGTTCTTGGTACTCAGCTATGGTTTGGCTCATTCAGTTTTATATTAAATCTATTGTTACCTAATATTTATTTAACCACGGATAGGTATCATTGAGTAATTTGTATGCGTTTTTATATTTCTCATTTGTCAGAGTGAACCACTAAATTTTTTTAAAGTAACACTTACAGAAGATCAAAGCATTAGTGAAGTCTGACAATGTTGATATCAGGCTTTATCAGAATACAGTTTTTCTGTATCTTCTCACTGAATGAACTGAAACAGCTCTCATCAGACTCACACATCGATCATATAGGTTCTAATAGTACTTCCATGCGTACATATGACTGAGAATCGTAGATACAGGAGACATTCTTAAATAATTTCCATGAATATCAAAGTGCTGATGCTTAATTATAGATAAAATGATTTATAAAGATAAATTATAAGCATACTAAACTACCATTGCATATAATGTTTTCAATTTATAAGATATTAGGTAATTATTTACCCTGATGTAGGTTATTATTTGTCGAATTAAACTTTTGGCATGTGAGAATATATAAAATATATCATAGGTATATGGAATAAATAATGACATTCTTATAAACAAGCTGACATTGGCCTTAGTTTAATAAGTTTACTCCAATATGTATATATTGTATATAATGCATACAGTATACTGCATATATATAGTTAGTACAGAAAATTAATTTGGTTCATCTAACAACGATTCAATATTATAAGTGAAAAAATTGCAATAACTAACCAGTTAAAATTATATACTAATATTATTATAACATTAATCATGTATTTGTTCTTCATCCGCGCCATTTAAATAAGTAGGTATATTGGAATACAAGAATACCAAATAACACGAAATCATTATTGAAAAAATCGGTCATTCTTAATAATTATTTAAAGATAAAATCATTTCCATGCTGAAAATATCAAAAACAGGGTTGCAAAATGAAATATATAGAACAATTATTTTGTACGTTCTAAAGAAAAATATCGGATTTTTTTATTGAGAACCATTGAAGCTGCCGTATTATGAATTGTTTCTAGTTTAAAATAAGGTTCTGTGGTGAATTAATGTTTTAAGTTATTAATTTATTGGTGAAAGTGGAATTGTGTATCTATCATGTGTATAGTATTTAAGAGTTCAGTGGTTATTGTATCCTATTGAAAAAAAAATAGCTATGCTAGGCTATAGTATATTATATAATCTAGCCTATATAGCTAATTTGTACTTTTTTGGGTTTTGAAATTCACTACCTACGGTCCTACCTAACTAGGTGCCTACTAGGCTACTCATGACACCAGTTATCTATCTTACTATAAATGATTTTTCACCTTGCTATGTATAATGTACTAGCACATAGGTATCAGGAAATGCACTGTAACTTGTACTCCAAGTAGCCTATGTCCAAGTTACTCCCACTGTGACATATGTACTAGCTACCCACAGCCAACAGGCGACTCAAGTTATTAGTTATAGAGTACTACCGATGTCAGTTAAGCAAATTAGTTGGCTTCTATTTTAAATGGTCCACTCGTCCACACATTCTGATAGCTATATACCTTAGCCATGTTTCAAAGTGTGCACTGTGAACAAAGTCGCCAGTATAGCCTATATTGATACGTATCTAAAAGATGAGCGGCGCACCAGATCACGGCGCACCCACCATACGTTCTATTAGATAGATCATAGGTAGATTGAAAGATGATTTATGATAGGTACCTATGTAGAAATGTAGTGAATTTGATATTTGTTGTTTCAAATTTATGACTGATAGTCTGATGGTACCTGAATGATGTGAATCCACAACCAGTCTGTAGGTTTATTTGGTTTACAAAATTCCAATTACTTTTCCAAAAAGCTGAAAGAAAAATCAGAAAAATACATACCTTCCTACCTATTTCATGATAGATACTAAGATAGCTATTCGAATGAGCCACCAACATTTTTTTTATTTACCTAGCCACGAAAAATAGAAAAAAATAATGGTAAGTTGGTAACATTATAGTTATACTAACATAGGAATACCTAAATAGGCTAGCTAAAATCCAGTTAATCCAGACTTTATTAGTATAATATTATTTTCGAAGGGGAAAAATTCCACTGACAAGTGGATGGAATTTACCATGAAATACAGTCTGGGCATTATACCAGTCTGTATTTGGGGCACAAAATTCCACTTGACTTTTTAAAAGTTGAAAAAATCCACTAGGCTATAAATTTCTATTAATTTGGCTGATCCAGCAACTTTTTTCTAACTTATCCACCAAAAATTAATGGTAACATAGGATTATTGGAATAAATGGCTATAAAAATCCACAGACTTTGCCAGAATATTATTTTCAAAGGGCAAAAAATTCCACCGACATGTCGGTGAAAATTACCACAAAATACAGACTGGGACATTAATTGAGTCAGAGAGATAGATATTCGCAGTCGCTAGAGTCTTGACTGACTACTAGGTATATTGAATTTTCTTCAATAGTTTTGAATTCATTCCTACCTATGATCTATCCAGAATGCAGGAACTGGTAAAGTGTTCTCCAAGATATCCTACATTTTGACTTATGTTCATGTTCTCAGTAAAATACATGTAAATTTAGAGGAAATTATTGATTGTTTGCACAGAAAATGTTAAAATGTCATATATTCTGCAGACTGGCTAGTACCTATACAAGCTATATCTATTTACCTGAATTTTACTTCGATTATTAAAAGAGATCTCTGTATTATTGTATACAAAATATGCCAGTTAATCTGTTGATGCCAATTAATTGACCCTCAGCCTTACATAATAAGTTACATTTGTAAAGGTCAAAACTCAGATATGTCTAATTGGCTTAATGCCAGTCTACAGAATATGGGACATTTTTAACATTTTCTGTAATAACAGTCTGAACAGTCCTTAGTTTTCTCCTATATTTGCATTAATTTGACTGAGAACAGAAGCCAAAACAGGAGATTTTTTGGAGAACAGTTTACCAGTTCCTACAGTCTGGACTTAATGTTTTGATTTAATTTAATTTCTATGTTCCCATGTTAATTTGGCCTAAAATTTTAAGAAATGAGCCAAAATTGACATGTCTCAGAATCTTTAAATTTTGGCTTGAAATTGGCTAACAATCTGCCAGTCTCTTGAACATGGCAGGATGATTATTCAGATTATATAAGATGCATCTTGACAGTTTCAATATATTTAGGTACCTATTCTCTTGTAAATTTTGGCACTAGCTTTATTTAGAGTCAACATAGTTTTAAAATTTAGATAAATGGAGCAGTAAAATTAGGTTACTTTCACTAGAAACCTTTCTTTGACTGACGGAGGTCGCTTTTCTTTGACGGAGGTCGCTTTTCTTTGACGGAGGTCGCTTTTCTTTGACGGAGGTCGCTTTTCTTTGACGGAGGTCGCTTTTCTTTGACGGAGGTCGCTTTTCTTTGACGGAGGTCGCTTTTCTTTGACGGAGGTCGCTTTTCTTTGACGGAGGTCGCTTTTCTTTGACGGAGGTCGCTTTTCTTTGACGGAGGTCGCTTTTCTTTGACGGAGGTCGCTTTTCTTTGACGGAGGTCGCTTTTCTGTGACGGAGGTCGCTTTTCTGTGACGGAGGTCGCTTTTCTGTGACGGAGGTCGCTTTTCTGTGACGGAGGTCGCTTTTCTGTGACGGAGGTCGCTTTTCTGTGACGGAGGTCGCTTTTCTGTGATGGAGGTCGCTTTTCTGTGATGGAGGTCGCTTTTCTGTGATGGAGGTCGCTTATCTGTGATGGAGGTCGCTTATCTGTGATGGAGGTCGCTTATCTGTGATGGAGGTCGCTTATCTGTGATGGAGGTCGCTTTTCTGTGACGGAGGTCGCTTTTCTGTGATGGAGGTCGCTTTTCTGTGACGGAGGTCGCTTTTCTGTGACGGAGGTCGCTTTTCTGTGACGGAGGTCGCTTTTCTGTGACGGAGGTCGCTTTTCTGTGACGGAGGTCGCTTTTCTGTGACGGAGGTCGCTTTTCTGTGACGGAGGTCGCTTATCTGTGACGGAGGTCGCTTTTCTGTGACGGAGGTCGCTTTTCTGTGACGGAGGTCGCTTTTCTGTGACGGAGGTCGCTTTTCTGTGACGGAGGTGGCTTTTCTGTGACGGAGGTGGCTTTTCTGTGACGGAGGTGGCTTTTCTGTGACGGAGGTCGCTTTTCTGTGACGGAGGTCGCTTTTCTGTGACGGAGGTCGCTTTTCTGTGACGGAGGTCGCTTTTCTGTGACGGAGGTCGCTTTTCTGTGACGGAGGTCGCTTTTCTGTGACGGAGGTCGCTTTTCTGTGACGGAGGTCGCTTTTCTGTGACGGAGGTCGCTTATCTGTGACGGAGGTCGCTTTTCTTCCATGTTACAAACCAGTCTGCAAAACATGCACAATCAGTCTTCAAATATTCAATTTTTGGAGCAATTCTTTCCAAAAGATTTTTAAATTTCTCTCTTAAATGGCCAGAAATCTCAAAACGCTCTCCAATAATTACATGTAAACATAGGAATTGATTAAGAAATTGTCACCAGATAATTCAGGACACTAATTTCAAGGCCATAATTGTCACCAGATAAATTTCACAACTTCATGCATCTTTTGCAGACTGTGTTACAGAGTATGTCAGTTAAAGCCAATTAATTGGCTTAAATTTCAAGAGGTCAAAATTCAGATATGTCTAATTGGCTTAAAATTTTGAATCAATTCCTATGTTCCCATGGACGCAGGAGGTGACTATTTTTTGACGCAGGAGGTGACTATTTTTTGACGCAGGAGGTGACTATTTTTTGACGCAGGAGGTGACTATTTTTTGACGCAGGAGGTGACTATTTTTTGACGCAGGAGGTGACTATTTTTTGACGCAGGAGGTGACTATTTTTTGACGCAGGAGGTGACTATTTTTTGACGCAGGAGGTGACTATTTTTTGATGCAGGAGGTGACTATTTTTTGACGCAGGAGGTGACTATTTTTTGACGCAGGAGGTGACTATTTTTTGACGCAGGAGGTGACTATTTTTTGACGCAGGAGGTGACTTTCTTTTGACGCAAGGTACACACGACACTTTTTTTTCACACCTGTTACACCCCTATTTAATTATCTCGTCTATTCTTCTATTAGCAACATGTGTAGAATTTTAAGTGCACTCTCCTGTTACAACTTAAACTAATGCATTGAGTAGAAAAATAGTGCTTAAGTCATAGTTCAGAGATGGTTCCGTTATTTGATCATGATGGCCATACTTAAAAAGATGATGATGGGTGGTTATTATATACTATATTATTCAGAGTCAAAATCCTTGCTCATTCACCAGTGTCATTGTTTTCAGTCCTTTGACCAATGAGATATTTTACAAAGTATCTCAAATGGTCAGATAATCCAAGAAACTTTAATAGATATTTGAATTTAAAGCATATTTTTCCCATACTGTCATGCTAAAACTCAATAATGTTTAGGACATTAAATAGAAATTTGCATAGTATGGAAGTGGCTAATATCACTCCTATTTATTTAGATAACTGGTGTTCTATCAATTATCTACCTATGTTCTTGTGTTAATTTTCATATTTATACAGTGTGATCATTATTAAAAAATTATACATAGCTAACTCAAATTGTGAGTTTGTTTATGATAATCTGTATTCCTCCCTCTGGATATTGTTACTAACTAGGCTATTTTTATATATGTTCATGAATTTGTTTGTTATATATGTCAAAACTTTTGTTTTTCTTTTCAGGATTATAATTATTCAATACATTCCAAAAGGAAACTAGTTTAAGAAATTTTGTATGTATCAAACAATCAAGGATATTCAGTTCAAACTTTAACATGTCTTTAGATGATGAAGAGGACATGATGCTATTCAATATGAAGTATAAGGTAAGTTCAGCTCTCTTTTCAATCTTAAATAAAATAATTGATACAATGGAATTTACTAGAGATGCACCGATACCATATTGTTAAATGATACCAGTACCAAGTCCAATACCAGTTTTTTAAAAGTATGATATTCACAAGTGTTACTTGCTCAGTGTAATAGCTATAAATTTCATTTGTTATATTATTTTTGTGTTATTGCAATCAGCTAAAGTGAACCTAGTTTTGAACTACAGTGTGCCTAGTTTTGAACTACAGTGTGCCTAGTTTTGAACTACAGTGTGCCTAGTTTTGAACTACAGTGTGCCTAGTTAGTTTCGAAGTATGTATTTTTATTCATCTGTTGATTAATTACAGCAATATCAGCTGTCTAGTAAATTTACTATTATAAGCACTAAATGTAATTAATCAGTGAATTGTTTATAATGTTCGTTTCAATTTTCAGAAACACTGTGCGGACCTGATTTCAAACCAGTTCATAAAACCATTGGAATATCCCTATTGAATTCTGGTGATTGGGATGGACATAGAGGAAGGGGCATACGCTCCCACACCTGAGCATGGTCATGAGCCTCTATAGAATTCTGGCGATTGGGATGGACATAGAGGAAGGGGCATACGCTCCCACACCTAAGCACGGTCATGAGCCCCCCTGATCACGAGCCCCCCCCCCCCCAGGTCATGATCCCCCCCCCCTCCCTGTTGTTTAATCCTTATTCACATAGTTAAACAAATGAAGAACTATGTACTTAGATAGAAATAACTGAGAGTTGCTAATGTAGTTTCACTAGTTTGTTGTACTGCACACTTAATGATTGATTTATGACCTGGCAGGGGAGTCAGGGGGATTAAATAATATAGGTAAATAAGTAAGGATTAAAAAACAGATGGCTCGTAATCGGGGGGGGGGTGCTTATGACCTACACCCCCGAGGAACGCGTTATCAAAGTTGGCGACCTAATCTCTTACTCTTCTCCCAATTTATATTTGTAAGTATGGTTACATTTTTTATTATTAGTAACAAGTGGTACTCATTTTACAAACTTTGACAATCAGTTAGAGAGGGAAAATATATAAGTAAGATTTACAATGTATAGCTTTAGTTTGCTTACCAATAAATGAATTTAAAGCTATCTACTTCACTTTTATAACCTCACCACTACTCTTTACAGTCTATTATATCGTAAATGGAAAAGGAGATGGTGTCCCTTCAGCCCTGAACTGTTGTAGCTAATTTGGAATGTATTATTTTACCATGTTTATTTTTATTAACGCTACTTGCAGTTTTGGAGAATAGCGCAAAGTTATATTCATCAACTGCGAGGCCTTAGATTTTTGTATTAGGAAGTCTTCATATCCCATCATCTCCTTCTTCCATCCACCATCGCCACAGGTGCTTGTGACTCTTTTCGTCACAATCCTTGGTAAGTGGCAGCATTCACGGAGAAGCTTTTTTTTTTCATTCATTAGTATTGTCACTGACGGGTGGCAGGTGACATTGTTTATAGAGCCACTTTTCTTTCTGACTGATTCTTCCAGTCCCTTTTATTTAATTTCCTTTTGATGTAGCTAAACGATATGGCCTTTTTTTCTGAAAAAGACATTTAACCCCTACTAAATAAATTTTTCCCTAACTTGAAACGTCAATCACATTAATTCAAATAGCTATTTAGACATCATGATTATTTTTTACCCTCATGGTAGATATTGACTGGAATATTGCTGCCGAATAACGTCACATTCATAATATGAAGTATATATGCGTTAAACGCGTCATATTTTATAGTATGAATATGTGCGTTCATATTCAGCGCAGTATTGGCGCAGTCAATATCTGCCATGAGGGTATTTTTCTCGAGTGTTTCACGCGTGGCCACGGACGCTACGCGGTCGCGCATTAGTAGTTAGGACGCGCGTGTCTGCAGTTTAGGGTAGCGCCCCAGTGTAGTTCAGTGCAGTGGGGGGACGTAGAATGAGGTCCCCAAAAGCGGACAAAAATGCTCTGTCGCGGCCCTATCGCGGCCTTCTGCCTGCCATGATGCCGGCCCTGCGCGCCCCACCCGCTGCCCCTATCCTGCACCGAATTTTAACTGGGTAGTCTCCCCTTCCCTTCAAATAATCTAATGAATCTTTCCGGTCACCATGTTATATCTCACAACTAGTCTCCCCTTCCCTTCAAATAATCTAATGAATCTTTCCGGTCACCATGTTATATCTCACAACTAGTCTCCCCTTCCCTTCAAATAATCTAGGGAATATTTCCGGTCACCATGTTATATTCCACAACTAGTCTCCCCTTCCCTTCAAATAATCTAGGGAATATTTCCGGTCACCATGTTATATTCCACAACTAGTCTCCCCTTCCCATCAAATAATCTAGGGAATATTTCCGGTCACCATGTTATATTCCACAACTAGTCTCCCCTTCCCATCAAATAATCTAGGGAATATTTCCGGTCACCATGTTATATTCCACAACTAGTCTCCCCTTCCCATCAAATAATCTAGGGAATATTTCCGGTCACCATGTTATATTTCACAACTAGTCTCCCCTTCCCTTCAAATAATCTAAGGAATATTTCCGGTCACCATGTTATATCTCACAACTAGTCTCCCCTTCCCTTCAAATAATCTAATGAATCTTTCCGGTCACCATGTTATATCTCACAACTAGTCTCCCCTTCCCTTCAAATAATCTAGGGAATATTTCCGGTCACCATGTTATATTCCACAACTAGTCTCCCCTTCCCTTCAAATAATCTAGGGAATATTTCCGGTCACCATGTTATATTCCACAACTAGTCTCCCCTTCCCATCAAATAATCTAGGGAATATTTCCGGTCACCATGTTATATTCCACAACTAGTCTCCCCTTCCCATCAAATAATCTAGGGAATATTTCCGGTCACCATGTTATATTCCACAACTAGTCTCCCCTTCCCATCAAATAATCTAGGGAATATTTCCGGTCACCATGTTATATTCCACAACTAGTCTCCCCTTCCCATCAAATAATCTAGGGAATATTTCCGGTCACCATGTTATATTCCACAACTAGTCTCCCCTTCCCATCAAATAATCTAGGGAATATTTCCGGTCACCATGTTATATTCCACAACTAGTCTCCCCTTCCCATCAAATAATCTAGGGAATATTTCCGGTCACCATGTTATATTCCACAACTAGTCTCCCCTTCCCATCAAATAATCTAGGGAATATTTCCGGTCACCATGTTATATTTCACAACTAGTCTCCCCTTCCCTTCAAATAATCTAAGGAATATTTCCGGTCACCATGTTATATTTCACAACTAGTCTCCCTTCCCATCAAATAATCTAGGGAATCTCTTTCGCCTGTCTCTGGATAATTTCTTGTTATTTTCCCAGTGGACATCAGGCGAACAAATGAAAGTCTGTGTTTGTGTTTTACTTCTGATGTTAAACATGCAGGAGAACTTTCTTTGTCTATTCTTTTTATTTAACAAACTATCTGAATTCATTAAATAATATTATACGACTGAGTTTGCATCTGCATTGTACATATGATATCAAAATTTTGGACAATTGATTTCTTCGAATAATTGTTTTTGTTTTATGATAAATTATCATTGTAACATTTGTCGAATTAATTATGGAGGTAGATATACAGTGAGTATATTTATAGTTACATTTCCACTTAATTCATACAATATTCCTATTCCATTATAATATTGTTCTTCATTCAGATAATTAATAAATAGGTAATACATTCCTTTCGATGATGGGACTGACAATGTGTAAATAGATAAAACCCTAATTCAAATACCTATGTTATAAATTGATAATATTGATATACAAAACACGAAATGATTTATTATTGTCCTATTTCAAATAAATGGAAAGATATACAATGTAATGATGATGATTTATCTAAGGAATGCGTAACAGTCTCTAGTAGTCTCTATAGCAGTCTAACAGTCTCTATAACAGTCTACCAGTCTTTATAGCAATCTAAAAGTCTCTAACAGTCTCCATAACAGTCTCTAACAGTCTCTTTTCTTTTCGATTGCTAAGTCAGAGCAGTCTTTTGAAGTTAAGCAGAAAGAAAATAGGAAAAAACTGCGCTATTCTTTACAGAATTTTCTACACTTTAATATTTACTGTAAAACAAATTAAACAGTTTGAACAGTGAGTATTTTTATTGTATTTGAAATGCGAAACATTACTGATGATTGTATTTTATTGACAACTAGTGTTCAATTTTATGAACAATAGTTAATCAATTTTATCAAAAACTAGTTCTATCAATTTTATCAAAAACTAGTTCTATCAATTTTATTAACAATAGTTCTATCAATTTTATTAACAATAGTTCTATCAATTTTATTAACAATAGTTCTATCAATTTTATTAACAAAAGTTCTAACTATTTTATTAACAATAGTTCTATCAGTTTTTTTAACAATAGTTCTATCAATTTTGTTAACAATAGTTCTAACTATTTTATTAACAATAGCTCTATCAGTTTTTTTAACAATAGTTCTATCAATTTTAATAACAATAGTTCTAACAATTTTATAAACAATAGTTAACAATAGCTCTATCAGTTTTTTTTAACAATAGTTCTATCAATTTTGTTAACAATAGTTCTAACAATTTTATTAACAATAGTTAACAATAGCTCTATCAGTTTTTTTAACAATAGTTCTATCAATTCTCTCAGCTTTTTTTGGAAAAGGACCTGAGAAAATGACGTGAAACATTTTTCATTGAAATATTATCGCTTGTAGTGTTTCAATTAACAAATAGCTTCAAATAAAAAATATCAGATTTAAATTGGCGAAAAATTAGCGGATTGTTGAAATAAAATAATATATTGCTTTCAACCACTAACTCTCTTATCTTCCTTTCTCTCCCTCTCTATCCCCTTTCTCTCCCCTTTCTCTCCCTTTCTCTCCCTTTCTATCCCCTCTCTATCCCCTTTCTCTCCCCTTTCTCTCCCCTTTCTCCCCCTTTTCTTTCACTTTTCTCTCCCCTTTCTCTCCCCTTTCTCTCCCCTTTCTCCCCCTTTTCTCTCACTTTTCTCTCCCCTTTCTCTCCCCTTTCTCCCCCTTTTCTCTCCCTTTTCTCTTTCCTTTCTCTCCCCTTTCTCTCCCCTTTCTCTCCCCTTTCTCTCCCCTTTCTCTCCCCTCTCTATCACAGCTGGAATCTCTCCTGACATTTTTCCTCAGAATGCTTTTGTTCAAATAATTTTTCTTTCAGTTGGTAATTTGTCAAAGTATTTGAAATGCCCTCTGAGACTTCAAAGATGGCGTCTGTAACTAGTCTCCATTTTTACTTGATTTTATGTTATCTAGTGAATTATATCACTTGAAATATAGTCTATTTATATCTATTATTCAAAATGAACATTAATTAAAATTATGCAAGTGAAAATTAATTAATTTTGATTATGCTATTTTATAAGATATTTTCATCTGTTTCACTATTAGTTAGTTTGGATAAACAGTTTGTAAAAAATATAATATTTAATGTTTATATATTATTTGGACGTAACTCATTTGCAGTAAATTGTGCTTCCACTGTTTCTTATGTATTTATTTTAAGTATTACCTAACTTTTGAAACCAAACAATATATTTGTGTATCTTTCGAAACAAAGATATTATACCTAAATAAGATACTCGACTCTCTAAAACTCCAGTTTCAAAAATGCACTGTGCTGCCACCTGTGTTTGAAAGTGGGTAAATATTGTAAAGAAATCTTCAAACTTGTTTGTTATTTACAATATTCTTGCTGAAAATTGTGTGTTTTTCAATTAAATACTGAAAAGTGACTGTTTAACCACAGTCAGCTCTTTATTCATGTTGTACCTAAAATTTAAAAAGAGTCATCATTTACATCATCTTATCCAGTTTATGTTCAAATGCATTTTAAATGATGAAAAATAATAATGAACAAATTTTAAATGAAACCTTGTAGCTAGCAAAGATAACAAATTAGAGTCCGTTATCTTTAATAGCTTCAATTCTGGTCCGTTATATTTAATTGCTCCAAAAACTTTAGTTGAATATTATTTTGGTCAGCAACCTTCAGTGCCTTAGTACTTACCATTGAAGAGTCAATACCAGGATATATTAATTGGTAATTATAGAGTCAGCAATGATGCATGAATTATAAATGTACTTCATGGTTATTTGTAAATAACGGGAAATAAAATGGAATGGAATAGTTTTTAAATACTGCCACCAGTTTCCTATATAAAATGATTTCATATACATGAAATCATTTTATATAGGAAACTATATAGGAAACTCGTGGCATTATTTTAAAACTATTCCATTACATATAATGGAGCAAATAGTAAATGCAACATTACTGTAAGTATTTTGTTCTATAATATTATAAATTATTCCGCAAGAAATGAATGCAAACATCAAATTAAATTGCAACTCCTTTCAGAAATATGCATTAAATCTTTTATTCTCTCCCTTTCCATTATAACTGCATTGCAAAATATTTCTGCTAAGTCATTTTAAAATTTAATGAACTGATTTTATGTTAGAACATCTTCTCTAAATCTTTATATTGATTATAAACTTATCACTTTATTTATCACTTTATTTAACACTTTTATCATGTAAAGTCAGTTGATTGAAAACATTTCGACATAAAAAGTAAATGTCACAACATAAAAAGTAAATGTCACAACATAAAAAGTAAATGTCACAACATAAAAAGTAAATGTCACAACATAACAAGTAAATGTCACAACATTACAAGTAAATGTCACAACATAACAAGGAAATGTCACAACGAATAAAAGGTAATTTGTATGATATAATACCGTAGACTCATATTATCATACAATTACCTAACATTTTGATGAGCAAATAATAGAATTATTTTATACCGTGACACTATGTAAATATTACTTTACTAGTCCTATTTTAATTACATTACTGTAATTTCCTATTTGGTTTCTCTACAATAACAATTATAATATTAGTAAGTTATCTTCAAAAATAAACCCACTAATTGTATCCAAATAAGTTATTAATAATTAATTATATAAAGATCATGTATGCTTTTCGGGAACAAACTATAAACGACATAGTAACCATTAAACCATATAGTAACCATTAAACCACATAGTAGCCATTAAACCACATAGTAACCATTAAACCACATAGTAACCATTAAACCACATAGTAACCATTAAACCACATACATAGTAGCCATTAAACCACATAGTAACCATTAAACCACATAGTAACCATTAAACCACATAGTAACCATTAAACCACATAGTAACCATTAAACCACATAGTAACCATTAAACCACATGGTAACCATTAAACCACATGGTAACCATTAAACCACATAGTAATCATTAAACCACATAGTAACCATTAAACCACATGGTAACCATTAAACCACATAGTAACCATTAAACCACATAGTAACCATTAAACCACATAATAACCATTAAACCACATGGTGACCATTAAACCACATAGTAACCATTAAACCACATAGTAACCATTAAACCACATGGTAACCATTAAACCAAATAGTAACCATTAAACCACATAGTAACCATTAAATCACATGGTAACCATTAAACCACATAGTAACCATTAAACCACATGGTAACCATTAAACCAAATAGTAACCATTAAACCACATAGTAACCATTAAATCACATGGTAACCATTAAACCACATAGTAACCATTAAACCACATAGTAACCATTAAACCACATAGTAACCATTAAACCACATAGTAACCATTAAACCACGTAGTAACCATTAAACCACATAGTAATCATTAAACCACATGGTAACCATTAAACCACATAGTAATCATTAAACCACATAGTAACCATTTAACCACATAGTAACCATTAAACCACATGGTAACCATTAAACCACATAGTAATCATTAAACCACATAGTAACCATTAAATCACATGGTAACCATTAAACCACATAGTAACCATTAAACCACATAGTAACCATTAAACCACATAGTAACCATTAAACCACATAGTAACCATTAAACCACGTAGTAACCATTAAACCACATAGTAATCATTAAACCACATGGTAACCATTAAACCACATAGTAATCATTAAACCACATAGTAACCATTTAACCACATAGTAACCATTAAACCACATGGTAACCATTAAACCACATAGTAATCATTAAACCACATAGTAACCATTTAAACCACATGGTTACCATTAAACCACATAGTAATCATTAAACTACATGGTAACCAATAAAACCACATGGTAACCATTAAACCACATGGTAACCATTAAGCCACATAGTAATCATTGAACCACATAGTAATCATTAAACCACATGGTAACCAATAAAACCACATGGTAACCATTAAACCACATGGTAACCATTAAACCACATAGTAATCATT